>JAVQJL010068098.1:0-12851 GCA_036024295.1 Nannoperca obscura
ATTTCTTTAAAGTTAAGACTAGTTTAAAGTCATCTTCATTGAAAAGTACAGTGCTTTTCCTTCAAAAATAAGGACATTTCAATGTGACCCCAAACTTTTGAACGGTAGTGTATGTGAGATTGTTCTAATGCTGCATTCAAGCAATGTTGCGAAGACAGGGAAGAATAGGAAAAGTTATTCCAAGATGGCTAATCTGGCCATTGCTAGCTTTGCAGTTACACCAATAAAGATTTTTGTATTTGGAGAGGTTCAATACCAAGTGAAAACAGATACTGTACAGACAAACTATATAGTTCTGTTTAAATTGCATTTTAAATTAGTGTTTATATTGGATTTTATTTAGAAGCAATTCCCAGCGATGGTAGCTTTGCAGCCATTTATTTATTATTTTTGACACTTCTGTAGTTCATTTCACCAAGTGGGCAATATAGCTGTCTAAAATTCCTGATATCTCCTAATAGGAATGCCATTCATTTGTAGGTATTTGGTCATGAATCTGACAAATCTAATATTTGATCTAAAAAGTGCACAAACATCTGTTTGCTGGCTAGATAGCTAACTAGCTGCAGCAGATTGAACAAAATGCAAATGTACCTACACATGTCAGTGTGGTCGTTACTCTTCACTACCAACACTAAAACCAAAGTTTTTTTCCTTTTTTTCTTGTTCCCCTGCTGGAGCTCAGCCTGCCAGCTGCAGTCAAAGTAACAGACACCAACTTGACACACTGAGTTTGTCCTTCTTTTAATAATAAAAAAATATAAAGAATTAATTTGAAAAAAAACACATTATGCAACTACATGTGATAATTTTGGACTTTAAAACCCCAAATGTCAACCTCCTGGTGGTGATAGAGGAAATGCCAGGGGATCACCAAAACCTTTAGTAATCAACTTCTGAGGACCATGAATGTCTGCACAAAGTTTCAGGCGAATACATACAATAGTTCTTGAGATATATCAGCTTGGAAAATCTTTGAACTTTATAGCAGTACATCACATTTAAATAAATTCTGTTTTTATACATTTCATACCATCTTGGCAGCAGGGGGACATTAATGAGATGAGAAATCCCTTGCCATAAAGGGCTGCAGGTGCATGGACACCGACAGCCAATTATTATAAAATATTGCATTTCATTAAAACGAACTGTTTATCTAATCTGAGGGAAGATTTTGAGCCCAGGGAGTACAAAGAGATAATTTCAAAGAGTCGCATAATTTCCTTTTCCATTGCTGTTAAAATGTGACTCATCCTCACATTCGTCACAGTGTTTCAGGGCTTTAAAATGATTACACAGAGTACATTACCAAACCCAGTAGTCCCTCAAAAAATAATAACAAGCCTTCAAGCTTTCAAGGGTCTACACTGAACCAAGGCAGAAACTGAAACTACATTCAGACAATTTGAGGCCAGCTTCACCTGCCAGCGGGCCTAAAGTAAGCACAAACCAATAACTTGCTTTTTAAGCAATATACAGTCAAATGAAAAGCAAATTCAAGTCAACAAAAAGGAGAAATGAGAAGATACTATAGCAATAGAAGTACAAAAGAGCAATTGAAATGAACCGAGCTGCTAGCCTTTTTTGGGAGTAACGCTTGACGTGTGTTTGACTCATGTCTTATTTAAATCATGTTACATTGCATTTGGGTGTTATTTTTGTCTCTATTTTTCATCCAGTTTACAAGGTTCTGTGTTCTGTGTTTAGAAATGCTAAAAACAAAGAATATGTGCAAAGTTGGTATTTGGCTTTCACATTTTCACTCCCTGCAAGGATAGATGAAGCTTAAGTCAGAGCCTACTTATGATGGTGTAAGAACAGCAGAAGCAGCAGCAACAGCAGCAAATGATAACAGAAGGTACAGAAAAAATATTATGTGAGCAGTGCATTGAAAGCTTAAATTAAATTAAACAGATTTTTAAGCTACAGCAAGTAGAGTATATAATCAGGTTTTGTGCTTGACCTATCTTGCAGGCTTGGTTCCATTTTATGCAACCATGCAAAGAGGTACAGTAAATTGATTGTAGATTGCTTTGTTACTCAGTAACATATTGATCATACTATTTCTTTTCTCCTTTTTGAGTGCCTTTGATGACATTTAAAAAATAACTTTTTTAGAATAATTTTTAGATAAGTGACATTCCTCAGTTTTCCTACTATGCAGCTCAAGTAAAAAGAAAAACAAAGGAAACAGTCAAAATATGATTCCTTATTTGAATGGTTTATCTGTCTTTCTGCACTATCACCAATGCATGAACCTACACCCCAAAAAAGCACCAGTGGAGCCATGTGGTTCCTCCTGACATGAATGGATCTTGTCTACTTCCATCTCTCTAGCAAAAGAACCTTGTTGGAGGATGTTATTCCTGCGGAGCTTCATTAAGCCAGCCTTGTGTTTGAGCTTAATTGTCTCTAGGCGTGCAGAGCATCCTGACAAACACTATCAGCATCCATGCATGTAATGGATTGAGGCAAATCCCTCAGACAGACAGAGGGACAGCAGGTATCACCGGTGCCCGGATCTGCACTTCTGCCGAAAGCTGCCGGTCGTAAAACAACAAATGACACAGGAGTGATGTGTTCGGCCTAACACACACAGCTTTAGGTTCAGGGCTGACAGAGCTATTTCAAACAAAAAGATGAGCTAAGCATGTACGCAGTGCACTGTTAACACAACCAACTGAAAACACATCAGGCCAAATGCCATCCCAGTCAAAGGCAAATAGTCAATTCTATCCACTACATCAAATCATACTGTTTAGACGCAAATTTAAATTCCCCCTGCTTCTGGGTTTATGAATGGCAAGAAGAGAAGGTAAATAAAGATATCAGCTGTGCTGGTTCCTGGATGAAATCCAGAGTGTGAGCAGGCAGGAGAAGTGGAGTATTGATCAGGGGCAGGATTAGCTGGCCCAGCATGCAGCTAAATCAGTAACAGCCATGAAGAACTTCAGAGGAGAGAAAAACAACACAGTGGGATGAACAGTTCACTGGCATGTACTGTAACTGCACAAGATTAAGGTTAAAATGATTTTAAAACTTTTTTTTTTAGCTTAAATAACTTTAACAATAGAAAACATACATGTTTTCTTACAGTATAGCACAAGGCCAGCCAAAATCAACATTTTGCCAAAAATTGTTTGCATTTGTTAAGTCCAGTAGCTGCAGTGGCATTTCAATAAGGGCCCAGTTCGCTGCAGGGATATGACTCATCTTCTCTTCTGTTCTCCACTCCTGTCCCCTGGTTATCCCATTGTCTGCACCTCGCCATTGTTTACATCTCCTCCCCTACAGTCCCTCATCTCTTCTTTCTTCTCATTTCATTTTCTTAGCTGCGTCTGGCTGTGCACACAGGGCCTGATTGCGGGACGTTTCCTGAACTAATAGGGGTCACATTAGCCTGGCAGGAAACACAATGCCATTATGGAAATGCTCAGTCAATTACTGGGCAATGAATAAACACCCTTCTGTCAATTTTGACTCTCATATTTGTGTTGGGCTAATGGTTGCAATGCGTGGCTGTTATCTGCCTAGGGGCATCTTATCTCCGTGTCCTGGAGGAACTCGTCAATATGCTTGAGGTCAGTTGTGTAATAGTTGGGTTGCCCTAGATCACAGTGTTTCCCCTGCAAATAAAGAAAATTCTATGTAAATGTTGCCACCCATTTGTCAGTGTATTATCAGAGATAATGGATTCATCTTGTTTGAATTCTGCATCCAAGCATAAAATAGCCTTAAATGTATTCCTGTACTGACACCATCGTCAGGATATCTAAATTAGACCTGAGAACGACAATATATGTATGTTTGACTTTGATTTCTGTTTTTTTAGTAACTAGAATGATTTAGACAGAAAATATGAAAATAAGACAATAACTTTTATAAGATTTCCCGCAACTAATCGATCAGAGTCCTCCAGTTTACTCCCACCACCTATTAGAGCACCAGGAGGCTCATGTAGCCTGAATCACGACAGCTAAACAGCACGCTTTGGGTAATATTAGAGCTGCACTCTATGCTTATGGGAATGCCACTGCAATGAGGTTAAAATATGGAAGACTATAAATGTTTCTTGAATTACCATTTCCACTAAACACAATACGAGTACACGCTTCGAGTTCATTTAATATGTTTCATTTAACTTTTTGAACCCAGTCCCATAATGAACTGAAATCCAAGACAACCAAATAAATAAAAAAGTATGCTTGTAAAGTGTCCCTGTAAATCTAATGGTCTAAGAATTAGTATTTGAAAATTTCCACAAAGTTCTTCATAGAAGAGGATATGACAAAGACATGGGCACAAGGAAGTAAAATGTACAATTACTCCGATGGAACATTTTAATTAAGCAGGACCAGACTAGACAGCATGTTCCTGTACCAAAACAGAAAGGGTTCTTCAAAAAGTGTTTTCCCCAAAGTTAGATGAGCAGATACACATCATTCTCTTGTCTGTGCACACCAAATATGAATCTAGAACCAGGAGGCTGTTAGCTTAGCGTAAAGACTGTAAACAGGGGAAAACAGCTAACCTGGCACTACGCAAAATGCAAAAATCTGCCTACCAGCACTATTAGACCTCACTAATGAACACATTGTGTCATTGTGTCATAAAAACAACAATTTGAGGTTTTATAGTGAGTTACGTGCTGTAACTTCTTCTACCAAAGTAGATAGATTATTTGCTGCTGGCTTTAGCTTCATTTTTAGCGTAGCCTACAGACATGAAAGTGGTCTAAAATGTCTCGTCAAGAAAGCAAATATTTTAACCCCCCCCCCCCCCCGGCTCTGTTTACAGCAGGGGAACCGACTCCTTCTGCTTCCAGTCAAAGCTGTGGGTTTGGTGGGAGGGGCTTAGCAGGGGCTGCCTGCCACACTTTTAATTCCTTATTAAGCTGAAGCTTAAAACATGCACTCAAACATGAAGTGGATTATAAAAGAATACCATCTTACTAGGTGTCTCCACCTTTTCTAAAGTTAGATTAAGCTGTAATTTGCAATATAGAAAGCAGTTGAATCCTAGAAAGTTATCTGTCTGAAAAAACATTCAAGCTCAAGGGTGCAATGCTATCTTGTGCACATTACATAAAAATAGGTTGTACTGTAGATCTATTAAAAAGGTGGCACAGTCAATGAAAATATATTAAAGAGATATTGACATTGGGCCTAGCAACAAAGTAATTCCTCACACCAGGTGAATGATTCTCTTCTATTGCTGGATTGTACAACAGAACGTCATTCCAGTCAGGATCTACACAGCCCCATGAGACTGCATTATGCCAAGAAAACTACTGAGAATCTCATATTCAGAGTTCACGTTTACTCTAAATAAAACTCTGCCTTTTCTGGGTTGATCTATTTCTGTCTGTGAGTGTTCATGAGGTTTCTATGCGCATGGAGGCTGCACATGATGATGACAATGGAAGGAAATAAAGAAAAAAAAAAAAGCTACTCTGCTTTCCAGCAGAGTAGCTCATGGCAAGGTATGTACGGGAGCTAGAGCACTGTCAGTTTGAGTTAAGGCCATGTACACAGTTGGGTTGGGGACTGCTTTCTGCTGAGTCACTGCATGATATTAGGCTGACAGAGACAAATGCCCGTGGAGTGTCAGTCAAAGATGACCCCATCCCCTTGCTTTGATTCAATTAGCTTCCAAGTAGTGTCCCAAAGTGGAACCAAAGGCAATGCTCGCTCAACTTAAGTGATGGGGCCAAATCAGATTTTAGTTTGCTGACAGCATTGCCTTCTTTCCATCAAATTACGTGGCGCGGGTTTGTGATGTATGTCATCTGGCTGTCACATTATCACTCCATTCGCACGGGAGGAAATGCACTAAGAACATGCCCTTAATTTACCCTGACAGGTATTTAGATGATACATTTTGTCATTAAAGTAAAATTTGCGGATTTATCAGAAAACGTCTGCCTGAGCAGGAGTGAAAAATGGTAGGACAGAGGAAATGAGCGCGGATTCATCCCTCTCAAACCAATTTGAGGTAAAGAGATTTAATCACTTTTTGAAACATCAACATCCAAAGACTGCCTCCGCCATACTTTATCCTATCCATATAATCACTGATTTGGGTCACATGGCTGTCCCCCAATGCATCATGGGCCAAGTAGACTGGGAGGAGGGAGAATAAGAAGGTGGTTTGTTGCTGTGCTCAAGGGAGGAGGAGACATGAGCGGGTCACTGGGCTGGGTTCCTATGGCTTAGCATGGCAAATCCTCTGTAATCCTCCCACCAGTCCCATGGCGCTGTTTACTGTATGTAGGTAAAGCTATTATGGACCCAGACCAAGCCTGCCCCGCTACCATGTCAGCTACATCCCACAACTGCTACAGTTTGTCCTCCACTATTGTTCACCTGTTCTTTTATAATGTTTTTTAAGGAGGACAGCTGAGGATGTTTATCCTCCGTAAGTATCTTTTGAGATTATTGTCATTAGACGGCAGGATAACAGTGAGGGAGCCAGACAGAGAGATGGAAATCACACAGAGAGGGGTGAGAAAACTAAACATTCCTCAGGGTATTTATAACAGCGAGGGAGGCTGGAGGGGGCTTCCGTGATCATAGCTTTTTTTAATGTAAAATTATTATGGAAAACTGGAACTTTCTCTTTCTCCTAAGTGTAAACAGGAGTCATTTCTAGCAAACCATGCTGCACATAAAGCATCACAGTGGCGTAAAAGCACCGTCCCAGTCTGAGAATCTCTGGCGCATCTTTGTAAATGATGTCTCTAGCCGGTATGGACCCATAAAGCAACGTAATGGAAAAATGTATTTCTTGGAAGCTTTGAAATTAATTTTCTGCTGGATTCCTGGAATCACATTACAACAGAAGGCAACAAATCACTGTCACTGGCCTTGTTATTATCCAATTGCTTTCCCCTCCCTCCCTCCCTGTCTGTCTGTCTGTCTGTCTGTCTGTCTTCATCAATTAATGTTTTGCAATAACACACTTCTCTATTATTCCAAAAATTCTACATCACCAAAACGTACAGTGTGTGAAAAACGAATAACTGCAAAAGCTAAAAAACTGAATAAATCCCTTTCATCTAGCAGTTTTGTTGCTGGCACCAGGACTGAACTGAAATGTACATGCAGCTTCTTGCCAATACTACAGGACATTTTTTTACTTTACTTCAATTATTAAGTTTACTTTATTAATACCAGTAAGTTTTAAACAAAGACAGATAATTTCAGTTAGGCTGCAATGATTAATCAATCAAATGAAATAAATTAACAACTATTTTGATACCCAATTAATTGATTAAGTGATTTGTTGTAAGCCAAAAAATCTTTCCAATGTGAAAATGTTTGTCTGTTTTACATAGGAATTGCTTTTTAAGAGTACAATTCAAGCACTTAAAGTACTTTCAAGGTACCTAAGCCAAAGATTTCTAGACTCTCAAAGCTTTTATATCACATCTAATATGCAACTGCAAAAATAAAGTTTACAGAATTCCTTAATTTCAATTTAGCTCTGCTCCGCGTCTGGTGAGAGACGCCAGGAGACAACAAACAAATATGGCTGCGAGATCATTTCATTTCAAATATAAAAAAAAGATTCTTGGTTTATACGATTGTGTAGATGAAAATTCCAATTCAAGCATATTCCTAACCTTGAAAACATAATGGTTAAAAACTTTCAAGACTTTGTACAAACCCTGTTTATATTGCACATCATACACTTGAATATATTTAGGTTAGGGGCCATTAGTCAGAGGAAACAAAACATTTGATGACCATCACATTGAGCCTCGGAAACTGTAATGGGCATTTGACTGAGCAAATAAAGAAAGTTCTTATGAGCCTGAACAAAGTGCTTAACAGAGTCAAAACTCTGGCCCGAGATCAGAAGGAAGATGAATTTGGTTGCACACAAACCCTCTTTTAGAGATTTTTTATTTAAGATTATAATTCTCACGTGGCATCGAAAAGCATCATTCAGCCTCAAATGCTTCCTTATTCTTTTTCACTGCAACAACTTCTTAAGTCTAAGAAGGGTTTGAACATGGATTAGCACCATAAAGTTACAGGCTCTGTCTCCACCAGTGATGGTGGCTCCCTCTGGTCTGCTTGATTTAGGAGCTCTGAAAAGAACCACTGGAGAATCATATGTATTACAAATACATACAGTAACAATTCCTCACCAGCTACATGGCACTATTATAGAACAAATGACAACTATTAAATGACTCACAGGGAACATTACTCCATGATTTTTACATCAAACCGCAGTACTTAGAAACCATAGAATCCCCATGAAACCACTAGCATCTGCATGGAGCCACTCAAGGTTATACAGAACCACTCATTTATCTTCCTATTACGGAAAATCAAATGTATTCAATGTAAAAGCAGTTTGCGCTAGATATAGTCATAGGAAAAAAATCTAAAACCAGCAGCAGCTTAACACTCAAAACTAATTTCTCACTAAATGTGTTGTCAGGAAACACTGTGCCTGGCAACAAGTCAGATCTGATGTCAGTAATTCAGTGTTCGGTCTGTATTCCTCAGCGTAGCGCAGAGGTTCTGGCCTCTACCTGTCTGTGTGTGTGTGTGTGTGTGTGTGTGTGTATTAATGAGGTTGAAGAGACAGATGAGATAGTTGCAGCTATTAAAACACCACATGACTTTAGAGCCTTTCACAGATGAATCAAAGAGAAACTGAATTTTGTTACAGCCATCTCCTCGTCCCTTGCTGCGTTGCCTTATCAGCATGAAAACAAAGCATGACAAGCATGAAAGCTCAGTTTGATATACTCTAAATACATTTTTATTAGAAGTCTACTAATCAAATTTGTTTGTTTTTTTAAATACCACATATATAATCATTTCTGCTAAGTGAATATAGTTCAGTTTCATCAACGCGGATCTTAATGCAGTAATCAATTGGTAATGGCAAGCACTCGCTGATGATGGCAGGGTGAAGGATTAATCAAAGCCAGCAGGACCATGCGTAATTTGATCATGAGAGTTATCATTCAAAGTGAGTGAGAGTGTGTGTGTGTGTGTGTGTGTGTGTGTGTGTGTGTGTCGTGGCAATCCTTTACAAGAGTGACATAGGTAATGGTTGGCAGGTTGGCAACAAGAAGATTTTTACTTTATAAAATTAAACCACATTTCTGCTACAGTATGGTTAGGGAAATTACTGACTATTATTATATTAAAATAGTAGTCCTTACACTTTACCAATATTGGAGTTAGAGCTGAAGAATATAGTCAATTAGTTGATGAGCTGATTGACAGTAATTACATTTTTTTAATCTTAATCCCAAAAATGCCATATTACCTAGTTCCAGTTTCTCACTTGTAAAGAATTTCTGCTTTTCTTTATCTTATATAAAGGTATACCGAATATATTTGGGTTTTGGACTATTAGTTGGACTAAAGTCAATGTTACAATTGACTGAAGATAACTACCTGGTATTTTTTATTCCAGGCAGTTATCGGCAGTCTATTGTAACATTCAAATTTTTTTTGCAACATTTTACAAACAAAACGATTCATTAAAAAAATACTAATAAAATATTTGATGTTGGAGTAGCTCCTGTTAGAGAACACTTTTGCATTGATTCAATCACAGCAACATTACTAGGAAAAGGTTCAAATTAACAAAACCCTTTATTGGTTGTCACAAAGAAAGTCAGTGTTTTCTAACTGATGTGTCCAGAGTAAAACAACACAGGCCGTCATCATCACAGAATGAGTCATGTCGTGACACTTTCATCCGCATGACTTGTGACACTTGTCAACTCCTCCATCTCACTTTGTTTTGGATCAACGGCTCGCCCGACCTTGAACAAACTCCAGAGCGCATCAGCAAAGCACAGTGCATCTCTGGACAGCAATACAGCACCTGAACATGCTGATCCGCTCTGGACTGATGTTTTATTAGGATGTATAATAGGAGATTAAGGAGCCTGGACAATATACAGGCTTCCCCCATCTTACCCTGGAGGCAGCTCATTGTGCACCTCAAGGGGCTATACCTTATTGCATTATGCAATAGTGTAATGGGCTTAGCTACATGCTACTCTGCAGGGGGGGCGTTTTTGGCTGACTCTGATGACTCACTTCATTAAGTCTCTCTTCCTCAGAGCTTTCTAGATGCTGAGGAGTGAACTTTCCACACACCCACATTAACACTGCCCTCAGATGCCATATGCAGTAGAGAAAAGAAGGTAAACATTTAATTATTACTTATATTGTTTTTTTCATTTTGTTTTTACATATTGACATTTGAGTTCATAATAGCCTTTGTGCCATTTCTGGTATTTCTATAGTCTATAGTGACCTTATTGCACTTAATGCTTAATCTTTATTCTTCTCTAAACGTTCCTATAATATTGTGCCGGGTGTCACAACCTACTTTTGCTGGCATATCTATTCTCTAAGCTTCTAAAATGTATTCCAGGACAGAGAAATGGCTGGTTCACATGTGACTATTGAGGCTAAAGGTAAAAGAGACATAAGCTACCTCTTACAGTACAGTATAATTAAACAGTACTATTAAACGACATAAATAGCATGCAATGGCCAGTTTAGGAAGAGCTACAGCGACCCTTCACCTGAGTGTCACCTGCACCGTGTGGAAGCATCACAAGAATCAGCATCCTAAAACTATTTTTAAACCATCCGGGCTCCTGCACCGGCTGCACGGAAACACGTTACAAACATTAAACCTTTATAAGGAAACAGACAGTGCAACCATATCAAAATATAAGCCGGATTGGAAATAACAAACACGTCGCTGCACATCAGTACTTACTTTCAGAGGGACATAATGCGAGCAGCCGCTTCAGATGGTCGCCAACATGTTCGGACACACGATTTAGTATTACTGTTCAGTGTTTCTTCTTCATCAGGCGTGCACCATCGCGGGGATGTACACAGAGGCAGACATGCGGAGTCATTTGACCTTCTCCCAATAGAAACTACCATCGCTGAAACGTAGAATAGGGGAGGAGCGGACCATACCAAGCAGGCGTCCCAGCAAGGCGGGGGTGGGGGGGGGAGCTGTCATCCCGGGATGCACATGCAGGGATGTGAATGATACTGTAGTTGCAGTAAAGGAAGGAAAGAAATGTGGAACTAGTGCGTGGAAATAGAGTGAAGAAGCCGGGTGTAGAACTTCATTCAGCTTCAGTCTCCAGACATTATCGCATATTCTGGTCAGAGGTTTCACTTCCCCTGCTGTTTCCACAACACTTACTCTTTAAAGGTACTTTTAACTTCATGCTGAAACATAAACAAAATATGTCATATTTACCCAAATTAGAGGGTTAAGAGAAGAACCATGACGTTTTATGTATTTTTATTTAACCTTTATTTAACCAGGACGTTTCTTTTGAGAAACACATTATCCCTTATACAAGAGGAACCTGGCCAGAGTAAACATATAGCCACATAAAAAAAAACATTCACATATAGCACATTAAATTGGACTATAATATTGGCATACTATTTTCTTGAATATTTAAAACAGTTTATATTCTTTGTATGCATGAAGTTTTTTTTTTTTTACTTTTTCCAAGCCAAGGATACGGGGAAGAACAGAGTCTGTGAAGATTATTCATCTTGATGATCTGGCAGTTTGAAACAGGAGAAGCATTTTACAGCACTGACTAAGAAATTATTTAAAAATAAAAAGATATATATGAATAATCCTCCGTAATTTTGGGGAGGTTAATTTAGTTATTGCATATGAATTACAGTGATGAGGTTGAGTGTAGAGTCCTTGGGTGCTTAGCAGTTGGCATGAATTTATTTTTCATTATTTTTACAATACATTTCTATTTCTATTTAAACTTTTGATTTGATCTGATCTCCTATTTGTGACATGATATGGTTGGACTGGTCATTTCATTATAAAGTTCAGTGTTTGTAAAGTGTTGTGTTTCCGTGCAGCCGGTGCAGTTCAGGAGCTCAGATGGTTTAAAAATAGTTGTTTTAGGATGCTGATTCTTGTGATGCTTCCACACGCTGAAGGTAAAATTCAGGTGAAGGATTGCTCTAGATTTTCCAAAACCATTGCATGCTCATATCAGTAAAAATAAAGTCATGTAATGTTAAAAGGACTATTGCAGAAATAAATTACATTCTACTGGATAAACGGCAAAAATGATAAAGCACTGTGTGGTCAACTGACTATTCATAGGCCTATCAAACACACAGTATATGTACAGTATACTATTTTGGTATATTACAATGAAATAGCAGTTAGAAGGGCACTATTAACTTACTCTAAACCATTGACACAGTGTAAGTCCCTGTACAAGTAGAAAAGTAGCCACTGTTGCTCACTTGTCCCACTGAGATGTCATACATCCCATTATACCAATAGGTGATGATTTAAATAGCTTAAAGGGGTCTCTAAACTATTATTTAGTCATATATGTATCGGTTACTCAGGTTCATAAAAGAACTGTATTAACTATTATATCTGGATGAAAGGTAACGTCCTTGTTTATGTTATTACCATCAGCACATAGATTTACTCTGCAAAGTCATGTCTGCACAGGCCTACTGGCAGTGATGAATTGAACACACCTTGGACCGTTGCTTTACATTTAATGTGTGGCCTTGTGAGAACACAGCCTCATATGAAGCACTGCTTCCTTTCCAGGACATTACCCTCACACACTATAAAGATGTCACCATGGGTGTAAAGGAGAAAACATAATATATACACTACCGTTCAAAAGTTCACCCAAACAATTTTGTGGTTTCCATGAAAAGTCACACTTATTCACCACCATACGTTGTGAAATGAATAGAAAATAGAGTCAAGACATTGACAAGGTTAGAAATAATGATTTGTATTTGAAATAAGATTTTTTTTAC
>JAVQJL010068102.1:0-39301 GCA_036024295.1 Nannoperca obscura
AAGCAAAAGCATTTTTTATAGTTATTTTTCAATTTTCTAAATGGTATTTCTCCTCAGAATATCTTCAGACTCTATTAAGGAGCAACAGTCTAACTTTTTTACATGTCTTTTCTTAATTACTTTTTATATGTTATGTTTTAAGCAATTTGAATTGCCTTACTGTTAAAATACATTCCAACAATGAACAGAAGTAATCAAAGCATGGCTATTGACCAAATGTAAAAAAGTTAGACTGTTGCTCCTTAATAGAGTCTGAAGATATTCTGAGGAGAAATACCATTTAGAAAATTGAAAAATAACTATAAAAAATGCTTTTGCTTTATTAAAAGTATTTATTTTCCATCATATTTTTATACATTTTTGTAGCTTTGCTGTGGCATATTATTCCATCCGTCCTGGACTCCTAATAGCAAAACACATTCCACTAACACTCAAAGTTGTGCAGCAGAACTATGTTATACGTGCTTGTTAAGTTTTAAAAGATGAACTTCTTCAATAAGCCAATCCTGCTGGTGATCACCTCATTACAAACATAGTTGTGTTCAAACTCAAAGAATTTTATTTTGAGGGACCCAAAAGTTTCCAAAGATTAAAAAATGTGTCTCATTTAAAAAAAAAAAGTGTATAAAATGCATCTAATTTCATTTAATGGACTGATGCAGACAAAAAAACGTTTTTTGACAGCTTCATAGAAACAAGCTGGTAAAGCATATAGATGTAAAGCTGTAAACAGTGTGGATTAAGATGATTTCTCCAAAGCTAAAGGGACATTAAATTAACCTGGACGTTATAGTCTAAGGAAGCTGGCACGTCCTTAATCTACCGTTTAAAATTGTCACAGGATCATAAACTTGAACTTTCACCTTTAACCTGCAGATCTTTGTGGTGAGGACATTAAAGCAAACCACCAAGGAGGTGAGTTGGTCTAATACAACATGTCTTCCCAGGTCGCCAGATACCGAAGCTACCGGTCTTATCACGCCCTTCGGGGCAGACGCACAATGCACCTTTTTAAACCGTGGTTTGGCGTAAGTGACATACATAGCTTAAAACTCTACATTACTTAACTTAAAACATTAGATTAGTCAACTTTGAGACGTTATTTCACACAAAATATGATCCTCGCTCTCCAAGTATGAGCTCTTTATATCACGTAATCTGGTGCGTTGTTTATATGTCAGGATGGCCGAGCGGTCTAAGGCGCTGCGTTCAGGTCGCAGTCTCCTCTGGAGGCGTGGGTTCGAATCCCACTTCTGACAAAAACATTTTGAGACTTTTATTTTGAAGAAATAGGTTTTACCTCTCATTGACCTCAGCAATATTTGGTGCAGCACATGTTGGGTGAGCACAGCTGAAAGCAAACGTGATTATTTCTACTGGATGACAGTACAACGCTACAGATCCTGAGGTTTTAATACTAAATCCTCTTCCCAGCGTTGTAGTGCAGAAGCTGAGTTGAGTTTTTTTTGTGTGGCCAAAATGTGATCTTAATTTAACACACCAAGTCTGCAGAAATACTGGAATATAAAATATCTAACAATTTTTTTGCCCTATTTATATAAGCTGAAAATAAACATTTACTAAATGGTTTATAACACAATATAATGTATAAGTGTAGGATAAACTCCCATCAAAATACCGAGGACATGACTACATTGACAATATTTAGGTCTGTTTTGTCCTTTTACATATTGAGACATGTAGCGTCTTTTAGTACAAGTTTTTCTGTAAGATACTGTACTTCATTTTAATCAATCATACACAGGCTTTATTTTATTAATATCAACACAGTAACATCTTATAATACAGTCATTTTTCTTCTATTAAATGGATGCCTTTTGTCCTCACATGCATACATGACATTGGCAGATTAAAAGCAGTCAGCACCTGATTTTCAAATGAAACAAAAACGTGTCTTAAAGGCCGAAAGCTCACTGAAACATTAAGCCGGTCTTGTTTAGTCTCCGGTTTTAATGAGGCACGAGTTTTCTGACAATGTCGCCCACTGCAAGAAACACCAGACAACAGCTAATGTTAAGTGACAATTTCACCTTTATTAACATGGTGAAGAATCATTAGTAAAGGTCAGGGTGACGGTCTGGAGGAGGTTTTGGTGCTCAGGTGGTGCCTGTAAAGAGAGCAACACACTGAGAGAGAAAAGAGATCACAAGGACGTCACCGCCATGAGCCACAGCAGCTTGTGATCGTCTGTAAGTCTTTTAATGATAAATAAATAAATAATCTGAAGTGAAACCTTGGAGCATTATTAGACTCTTCCATTACTTGTAATAGTAGTAACAGTTCATCACAGCCATAAACACATGCTGTATTTTGGTCCTATGTTTCCTAATAAGACATAACTGAAGCTAATACGCCTCTAATTAAAACAGATTGTACTTGCAGCTGCCTTTCAAGAGTTGTTTTATTCCACTTTGGACTCATTGTCTTCTCTATGTGTGAAGAAACTGTACATCGTGAAGTTTACAGAAACAACCAGTATTTAAAGGCAATTAAAAGTTAGTTTACTTTAATTAATTAATCTATGTAAAGAGCGCCATTGTTCCAAAACAATAACAAATCTAAACCTGTCTCCTTGAAATTACATTTATATACAATTCATTTTCAACATGAAATACGATTTGAAGGAAATGTAATGCACAATTTCCTCCTGTTTGAGTTATGTTGAATGAAAACCACAGTGCACAGCTGTTTTAGTAGCCTCTTTTAAAAGCGAAATGATACGTGTGAGCCGTTTATAAAGATTAACGTCTACAGTGGGATCCAGTGAGCTTGGGAGTGAGTGCCACAGACATCGTCAAGTCAGAAAGCCCTTTTCATGGGATTTGCTGACAGTAATAGAAATATAGCATAACACAAGCCTTATCCTTTAAGATACTGTTCTCCATCTGACCTCCTGTTGGCCCGGACGGACCACAACCCACGCATCTGGAGAACCAATCCAGCTAAATCAACCGCTAAGACTTTAAACGCAAGTAGTACTTAACCCTGTACTCCAAGAAGTAAACTCCTGGAAGACAGGTGAATGAATAAAACACGAGAGAGGGATGAGAATTTTTATTTTCATTATTCATAGTGGAGGAATGTGTGTCATCAGCATCATCACTGCCACTCATCTTCTTCATCTCCTGAATTATCCCTGAGAATGTGGCTCCCATGGCAGGTCTGATGTTTCAAAGGTCCTGAACTCTGAGCACAGATGTTGATAGAGGCATAAAAGCAGCTTTGCCTTTGCTCCAGCTGCTTGAGTGACATTGATCTTGCAGTAGAGAGACAGCGTCGTCCCTCAGAGAGCACATGCACGGGCCGAGGCTACATCTTTACCATCTTTTCACTGAATGAAAAGGTGGTCGAAAGTTCAAACACCTCATCCTCTAACTTACTTGTAACATCAAAAGCAGATTTCAGCATATATTATCAATATACAAAACATACTTTTAGTATTCAAAAATGCATAAAAACTCTCTTATTAGGCCATAAATCCACATTAGATGGTCATGATTAAGATGATCTTTTGGCTCGTGTAAGGAAAAAGTTCCTCTTTTTTAAAATTGTGGCTGTGGGGGAGGGTTTTCCACTTGCCTCCTTCATAATACGCCGACTGCTGCTCAGACAGAAAGCAGGGATTTGTTTGTGCTGGAATGTGCAGCTTAATTTAGTTTACCAGGGAGCTAAAAAATTTGTGTGTGCAAGTGTGCAGACGATAAGATGTGGGCACAAGGTGAGGACAGTGCAGCAGCAGGTAAGACTTTATCTGTGGATAGAAAGTGGTCACATGATGACATTGCAGTTTCAAGATTTCTCAGTGTCTAAATAAGTCATGTGTTGTGCGGTGAGATAATCAAGGGGTTTTAGTTCAGAAATGTGTTTTAAACTCAATATTTCTTGATCGTCTGTATGAAAAAAGTAAAAGATTATCCTAAAAGTCTTCCATTTTGTACAGTTTCATAGTTTTTCAAGTGACGGATTTTCTTTCAGTTATCTTCATTTGTTTATTTCAACACACAACTTGACCGGTGACATTTAAATAGCTTTAAGAAATCCAAAAAGAGTGTTTGGATTAAGCTGGAATCAATCAGTGCTTCATTACAAGTTAAAGTTAAAGTTCACAGAAACAGTTCACCATTTTGGGGAATATGCTATTCTACTTTCCTGACAAGAGTTAGCTGAGAAGGTCAATACCAGCTCACACGTGTTTGTTCAAAATGAAGCCACAGCCAGCAGCTGGTTAGCTTAGCCTAGCATTAAGGCTGGGGTTTACATGCAGGACAATTACTTGAATCATAGTGACCTCCAAGAAACAGTCCTCTGCATAACCGCACATAAAACCATTTTTTACACTTTTGTTACCATTGGACAGAGCCACGCCAGCTGTTTCCAGTCTTAATGCTAATGTTAAGTTCTCCTGTCTCTGGCTCCATATACTTAAAGCAATAGTTTGACATTTTGGGAATTCACAAGTGTAAAATCAACACACTGTGGTTTTATAGCGGGTTATGTGCTGGACTATTTCTTGACTATCAATGTTCCCATCTAACTCTCAGCAAGAAAGCAAAGGTATTTCAGTATTTCAAAGTATTTCACAAAATGTGGAACAATTGCTTTAAGAACTGAAAGCTCTCAGTTTGTTGGACAGAATTAAGTATTAGTGGGAAACTGCTGTGAGTCAGAAGCTCCAGAAAGTGAAACATGTATTTGCATGATAGTTTCTTGATTTCACTTCCTGAATTTCTCTCACTGAGCCTCGTGATGTTCCTCTTGTAACGCTGACAGGATGTGAGGATTTTTGATTGTCTCACTTCCCAGCTGAGCATGTTTTCTGTTTCCACCGCCCATTTGACGATCCGTCCCTTGTGTGGAGATAAAATGATTTTCTTTTCCCCACAGAGTCTGATGGAGAGAGTGGTTTATCTTCTGAAGATGACGGAGACATTCAGGTATCACTGTTAGTGACAGGCAGTAAATTACCATTTAATTAATGCCGCTTTCTAGTGTGCATTTGAGATAATCCTCGTGGGAGGAAACACAGAGTATCTTGCTCAAGCAGATGAGATACTGTAAGCTTTCCCAAAAAGACTGTGAATGTTTTCCAAAAATGACTTTTCCCATGAGGTGGAAAGAAAGAGTCACACAGTGGAGGCTTTGGCTGAAAAATCTGGGAGGTTTAACAACATTATTAAATGAAAAACTAAACTGCAGAATTAAAAATGCTCTAAAAAGTGCACATAATTGTGAAAATCCCATCAACCATCTGATAATAAAATAAAATATGTATACAATCAAACAAATCAATTTTTAGTTAAGGGATTGATTGCTTCGTGTTTGTTGCTTGTGGTTTTTTTATGTTAGTGTGAGATCTTGGAAATGCAGAGGGATGAAGCCAATCAGAGACTGGCTGAACTGGAGGAGGGTGAGAATCATTTATTCTTTTTTTTCTTTTTTTTACCTGCTACTTCCCATTTAGGATCTTTAAATGGGGTAAGACTATCCCATCATGCATCACAGTGCAGATAAACACTTAGCCTCAAATTCACACCTAGAGGCATTAATAAGATAATGGAGAAAAACAACGAAGGACGGAAGAATAAAACAAATGTAGTTGTTTAAGTTTCAGGTTGAATCTGTGCATTTTATTATAATCTCTCTTATTTTGTGACGAAGATGACCATGAGATGACTAACTCATCGCTCCTCCTTTCATTTCCAGTCTCCAATCAGCTCTTGAAAGAGATGAATGTTCTGGAGCTCCAGTTCCAGATCGAGCGCTCCTGCAGGGAGAGTGCTGAGGCGCTGGCTGTCAAAGTACGTCTTTTTCCCACCGTCGTGTTGCTGCTTTCCTTTCTATTTCTTCCCTGTGATTTCATTTAATTTCCTTTTCATTCCTTTAGTCCTCACCTTGCCGTTGCTTGTCATTTTCATACTCATAGATCCGAATAAAACAAACAAGCGACCCTCGTCTCCTCTGTTGCCTAGGTGACCAAAGAGAACAAAGTCCTGAAGAGGACGAGCCAGAGGCTGTTTCCGATCATCCCCGAGCTGCCTGAAGACTTGGCTGCTGTGACCTTTGACCCTGAGACTGACCCCGTGTTCAGCTGTGATGTGGTTGATCTTGGTGAAGACAGCAGTGAGGAGTCGCTGCTGCTGGAGAGTCAAGCCAAGATCACAGGTCTGATGTAAATTCCCATGAAAGTGTAACTGGGATAAATGGCATTTATCTTGTCTGCCTGGTATATACATTGTCAAAAACTACCAAAAAATATACATCATGATATACATATATATATATATATATATATATATGTATATATATATATATCATGATGTCCCAAAATAATCTTTATGATATATTAAACACTTACAGTTCAAACATTGCATTTGAACTTTACTTTTATTTATTATGAAATTGGTTAATTTTGACGTACCTTGGTGTTACTCCTGGCGCTCTCTGTGGCTTCAATTACTTTACATTTATTGGATTTGACCACATTGTGTTCCCTTTGCAAACCTTCTAGGAGAAGGGAGGTGGATGTTTATTTATTATATTACACGTCTATAACTCATCATTAACGTCTTTCTCTGTTCGTGTCAGAGCTGCAAGCGTCAGTGGACGGTCTGCTGGCTGAGAAGCTGCAGCTGGAGCAACAAGTGGAGGATCTGACCAAAGAGCAGCTCCAGCTCCGGGAGCAGGTACATCACAGTGTGTGTGCGTGTGTGTGTGTGTGTGTGTGTGTGTGTGTGTGTGCGTGTGTGTGTGTGGACCGGGAGCCTCATCACAGACTTTTTCTCTCAGCTTGCTCTGGAGGTCGAGGAGAAAGAGGCCATACTGAGGAAAATTAGCAAACAGAACAAGACCATGAATAAAATCAAACGAGGTGAGTGCTCATTACCTTTTGGACTGCAACTAATAATTGTTTTCATTGCTGATGAATCAATCAATAATTTTTTTTACAGATAATTGATTCATTATTTAATCCAGGAAAAATAGGCTTAAGTGGTTTCCAGCATCAAAGTGTTTCCTTGTTTCCATTCCCTGTTTCGTTTAACCAACAGTCCAAAACCTGAAAGGTCCTTCAAGGGTCATTTCCCAAATTACAGAAGACACCACATGCAGTTTTACCTGTAGTGATATCCAGCCACACAAATAGTTTGGGTTTTATCTGCTGAGACTTTGAGACATCTGAGATTTCTGCTGCCACTCCAATACAATAGAAGTGTGAAAGCCCCGTGAGGCAAACTGTGATTTGTGATATTGTGATATATTGTGATATATGAATAAATTTGACTTGACGTGTGCATTGTTACTGTAATGTAGAGTCCTATATAAAACAGAGAGACTTGAATTAAAGGACATTTTGGCTTCGCAAATGACTTGACTTGATTAATCAAATATCAAATTTGATTAATTTTCTGCAGATTGACAAATTTATTAAGCATTAAATAATTTCAGTACATTTAATTTTCAGTTTCTCAGTCAAAAACATCACGAATGCCACTTAATGCCGCTAATTTTGTGTTATCTGTGTGTGTGTGTGTGTACATGCACAGTCTCCCAGCTTGTCACGGAGGAGTTTACAGAAATGTCTCAGAAGCTGGAGCTGGAGCAGGGCCTCCGGCAGCACGCTGAAGTCTTCGCCCACCAGGTGTGAGTGCGTGGCGTGCGTATGTGTGTGTGTGTTTTTTTCCTTCACAGCACAAAACATTTTGTCATACATTCACACCTATAGATACTAAGGGTGACAGGTCGTGCCACAGGAAGGGAGCGGGAGTGTTGGCGCTGACCTTCGGGCGGCTACGGCGCATACTCGGACAGGAGGGGAGGGGGGAGGGGAGGGGACACGCACACACACACACACACACGCACACACACACACTTTCGCTGTCAGAGTCATCTGATGAGGCGGGACAGGAGAAGGGGTCTCCATTCTCTGTTTTCACACCGATGACACTTTGGTCAAATCTGGGCTCTCTGTGTGAGGGGAGGCGTTCACACACACAAGACAAAAGCAGACACACACTCGTACACATGCTGAAAAAAAAACCCCAATTCACTTAAAATCCACATACCCAAACACACACACACACACACACACACACACACACTGCGCAGTTTTGCTGACCCAGCTGCTCCTATAATGAAGGCCTTTTCTTTCGAAAAACACCTCTCTGTTCCCTTCCCTTCCCATTCTGCCCCTCCCTTCCCCATAATTAGTGGTCATCACTGCTGCTGAAGGAGAATAGTGGTCTTTAAGCACAACCTGTCTTTGGCTGACACCTTTATGTTTTGCCGAGCATATAGCAATTGTCGCCTTTGTGCACAGTGTCCTCCATTTACCGGACAGGCGCACAATGGGCCGCCTCGCAGGGGTCCTTACCTGTGAAAAGGAACCCCAAATGTTCACACAATTCAGCCCCTTTACTCTCAATTCATGGTAAAAGACCCCCCTGAGCTGAATGCCTCTTGTATGCACTACTATTTGTCTGTTTTCATGTGTTTTGAAAACACCAACCATTCACACCTCTCCTCTGTGATGCATGGTGGTATAATGGTACAGGGCCTCAAACAGGAAACCATTTGGAAGTTTTTTTTTTTGTGTGTGTCTTTGTCTCTTTGTGTAGCTGTGTGTGGTTAGGCCGATGTGTTTGTATGTATGAAATAATTGCACTAATTGCTGTGTGAAAATTGCTCTCTGCTTAAAGGAGACCAGAGATTAGAGCGGTGTAATTTGCAGCACGGAGCCTCGTGCTGCATGCGCTGATACAGAAACCTGATGCACCAAACCTGCTGCTTCAGGTTTGTCCGTACAGTAAAAACACAGAGATGAAAACCGTTTATTTCCCTCACACTTCCTGTTTCCTGATAACGGACCTGCTCTCATACAATCTGTGTGAGAATCCAATATGACCAGAATATGTTGAGATCATGTCCGCTGACTTGTTTCTGTGAAACACGGCTACAAATACACACAGGGAGTCAATATATTCAAAATGTATCATGTTTCTGGCAATAAAATTAGAAAAACAATACAATTCAAAATGTATTGCCTATTTTATTGACTTTTTATTTATTACACGACTTGACACGATTGTTGTCTTGAGCTACATCTCTGTTCTCTTTGAATACGTGTTCCTTCGTGTGCAGTCTGTCTTTCATATGTTGTCTGCTGGGACTTGATGTGCGTAAAAAAACCAAACAAGTTTCCCTTTGTGGATTAATAAAGTGATCTAATCTAATCGAACAGATCAATACCCACGTTTTACCTGCATATACAATATTAAACATCGCACAAGCTCATGCAAAGGAACATTTTTTTATAACACACAGTTGTCCCACCACAGAAGAAAGAATCTTTATTTTTCACAGTGAATCGTTTATCATCATGCTGGAAACATGACGCTTTGTCTCACAGCTAAATTGTCCTGTTTCTATTGTTACTATTCTTCAATGAAGCCGATGAGTATTTCTAACAAGACCTCCAAGTCATTGTTCAGTCAGACACGGGTTTGAAAACATTTTCTCTGCATTGTGACGACCTCCCGGGGGACAAAATGAACAGCCAGCCTTTCAGATCTCACTTTATTTTTCCTCTAATTGCGGTTCATTGTCACTGATGGATTTGTTTTTTTCCATTTTTGTGGAGGCAGATAATCATAAAGATGCGTTCAAGATGTCAAGAGGTGAAGCTAGATATGGTTTGTCTTGTCAGGTGATGGTGCAGCAGAAGGCGGCTCCCAGGCAGAGCATGATGGAGGTGCAGAGCGCCGAGACCAGGCTGCAGCTGCAGCAGGCGCTGGAGCAGATCTCCACCATCAGCACAGCCCTGTGTGACATACAACACTATTACCAGGACCAGGTGTGTGCACATGTACAGAAAGAGGGCGTCACTATAGCAGACGCTACTATTTATGTCGTTCATCGTGCCTCTCGTCCCTGCGCTCAGGTAAAACAGAGTCAGAGCGCCGTGGAAGAGAGCAGCGTCCTCTCCGAGCTGCAGGACCTCAGAGGACAACTGGAGAAGAGTGAGGAGGAGAGGAAGGCCTTAGACACTCAGCTGTCGGAGGCCAACGGCACCGTCACACAGCTCCAGGAGGAAGGTCGCTGCTAGTTGAGAAAGGAAACGCCTTATGGTTACTGCAGGAAAGGGTCAAAGTCGCATTCTTGCAAAAAAACCTTAAAACACGTAAAACAAGTAGGGTTTCAGTAGCTAATGTCACTTCTTCTGTGTGTTGGCAGTGAAAACTATTGTTGAGTTAAAAAGCATAGTCAGTGCATGTTTAACTGGATTGAGAAGTGGTGGAGGCCACTTGCCTACCCCACCTCAGCTCCACCTCACAAGCATATCTGTGCATCAAAATACAGATCAGTTTCAGAAGTTTTTCCAAGCTGTGTTCAAAGGTCCAACTCAAATACTTCTTAGATTATTGATATGGGTTCATATCATTTTGTGTTTCCTGTGCAAATGTTCTTTTAGTTTATGTGACTGATGATAAAAGGAAAAATGTTTTGTCGTCTTCCCATGTAGTGAAACAGTTACAAGAGACACTGAACAGCAAGGATCAAACTGATGAACCGGAGGAGAAATCCCCTTCTGCTCCACCTCCACCTCCACCGCCGCCTCCTCCTCCGCCTCCTCCTCCTCCTCCACCTCCTCCATCCACTACTGTCACCAAGTATGTTTACCTGAAGCCAGAGTTTCCTCCACAGTCTCAGTGGACAGTTTTAGTATCACATGATTGTTTAAATACTGTTTAAGAGGCTTTTGACACCCTGACAACAACAAAAAAAGATTCTTCACCAAACATGACAAGTTGACCCTCTCAATCTCTCTCTCTCTCTCTCTCTCTCTCTCTCTCTCTCTCTCTCTCTGTGTGTGTGTGTGCCAAGTTCACTTGAATTCCTGAGAAGCAGGAGGAAAGACCGAGCCAACACCTCTGATCAAAGTAGTGAGTCTCCCACTTCGTTCACTTTACATAAATCCTGATTGTTAAAACAAGGGATTCTTTTTCTTACATTTTATGACACTTCATCTCTGACTTCATTTACATATAAATTAGATGCAGTGCATGCTCTACATTTTCTTGAAACATACTGCTGTGACTCTGCAGAACTGGCAGAAACTCCACAACAACAAGCTCTCAGCCCCAGTGGTTCAAACAGTTTGAGATATTTGAGATGTTTCCTGTGATCTTTCAGAACCAGCGCCCCTGTTGAGCATGAAGACGAAAGCGGTTGATGAAATGATAGAGAGGATAAAGAAAGGTATCATTCTGAGACCAGTCACAAGAATACAGGTGAACAAATTATATTCACAAAGGCTTTTTATATTTCTTTGTGTATATTCCCCATTAAATACAATATGTTGATGACCCTGTGCATAGAAACTTATATAAGAACAAAAACCAAAAAACTAACTCTGATAACTAACATCTGACGTCCCCGACTTCACAGGAGGACGACAGCTCATGGAAGGTCAGTTTTCCTCATACCTGTTTGTTCCTGTTTGTTTTTATTATGAAGCCGCTGTGACACAGTTTTACCTGAATCTTCTCACAGGACCAGAGGAGTGACAACAGAAAATCAGCAATCGTGGAGTTGAAAGGAATGCTGGTAACGTACTTAAACTCACATTGGTGTCACGAGAAGGCAAAACCCTGAGCGATAAATGGCAATTTGTTGTGAAGCACCTTAAACCATTCTACACACCAGGACCACATGAAACGTCAGCCCCACCGCAGAGGGTTGTCCAGAAGGGCAATGGGCCGAAATGTTGGGGAAGCAGAGCTCCTGCAGGTCCTCCAGAGGAGGAGGAGAGTGATGGGAGAGATCCAGGACCCGCCTCCCTCAACACAAACACAGGGTACGCCGCCCTGTCACTCTTCTGGGTTCATCATGACGCTGCAGTATGTGGTGGCTCTTGGTCCTTTAGGTTTTGGTTGTTGTTTATGTATTGTCTGGTCTCTTGTGTGTCCATATTAGTGGTCAGAAGTGTGCTGTTACACAACTGAATTAAGGGATGGTATTTTTGTTATAGTGATGCACTGGGACTTACAAAGAGAGTTATGCAGATACACTTTAATGTATTAAATGATAAAGATACAAGAGTCAAACGTAACCATCAGATCACTTCCAGACTCAAACTCTGATCTGCACGCCAGGGAGTTTTGTTTCTGCAATATTTCAAATCAGAACACAGTTCTTTATCACATCACTGCAGCCAGTTGTTACAGTCTATACTCTATTTCCCATTTTTTGGATTTGTGGCTAACCAGAGGATGTGGTAATGTGTTGATCAGACCTTCCGCCAGGAGATGTTCCCTGGGCCGGCAGCGCCCCTGTGCTCCGGAGGCTGAAACAGAACAGAGAGAAGAGAGACTCTCGCATCCGAGCATCAGCACTGATTTTCAGTCAGGAAAAGTGAGAGCGGTTACAGGAAGAAACACCGCTTTTAAACGTCTCCGTAACCTAATTGTCATTGTTTTATGCAATTATATACTAAAGATGAGTTTGTTGAGAATTCATCTTTTTATTTGTCAGTGATTTTCTATATATTGCTTTTGTTTTTTACTTTTAAAAACATATTATATCTTTGCACATGTGTTGAATTATTACATTATTGGATTGCTTTTGTGATCCCTTACAGTAAAATGCCAATTGATCTTGGACTCTGCTGAAAAGTTAAAATAAAGATCAAATAATGTAAAAAAAAAAACAGTAAATGAATGTCTTCGCTATCAGATGAGAGGAAAGCATTGCAAACAAAACAAACCCCACATTCAGAAAAGAAAAACAAATGCCATTTAACCCAGGTCTGATTCAAACAGCCATTACTTGTTGCGTGTCAAAGGAAATGAAACTCATTCAGCCGTGTTTAATGTCCATCCTCATTCTTTTTGGGTGCCTGGGTTTTAGCTGATCTAAGTGCAACTTACAGGAATTTCTATGCTACAGAATATAGATGAAAAGTAGCGTGAGCCATAAAAAACACTTATACCCTCCCGAGGTGTGTGTCTCTTAAAGCTCCATCCAGCAGAAGGATGGAGGCTGCCACTTGTTTAGGCACATTAAATGTCCCACACCCAGAGCCCAGAGGTGTTGTTGAGATAAGAGCCTCAGGTGATCTGCACGCGTCCTCCTGAAGGCACCTTTAATGCGGCAGGTCGCCTGTTGTTTTCTCACCTCCACACAGATTCTGTATATACGTACGCACGCATGCATGAATGAACACACACACACCCTCACACCACACCATCTATCATCCTATCTGCCTTTGTTAAAAGCATTTGAAAAGGGGATGAAATTACTCTCACCTTTGACTCTGACGCCATTTTAGTGTCTTCACACTGTTTCACATTATATATTTACTTTATTTAGCTCTTTTTCACTAGAAGGTCCAGGTCTGATTCACTCTGCAGCATACATTTTTTATTGTTTTCCTCCTCAATCTCAAAGGTGTTAGATTCTGGGATGCAGTAATGTATTCTGCAGTCTGCGTGTTATTGAATCAATGCACATGTAAGCCAGTGTGTGTGTGTGTGTGCTCGCGTGTGTTTGGGAGACAGAGACATACAGATAATGAAAGAGAGAAACTGATATTGTGTGTTTGTGGTTACTGATACAAACAGAAAGGGCGCATTAACGAGATGCGATAAAGTAAAATGACATGAGTCATGCACACTGGAGTGAATTCATCAGATGTTAATAAAAACTATGGTCTGAGAGAACGTTGGCTACAATATCGACAAAAGATGTTTGGTCATTAATGACTTAATAATGCATAAATTTGACTTAGGATAGCACATTTTTACATAGTAGGCCAAACCTTTGTCAAGTTTTAACTTAGCGTGAGTATTTCATTTTCCTGCGTTAGCTGTGGTCTGGGAGGTCTTCCACTAATTTACATTTACATTTAGGCATTTAGCAGATGCTTTTATCCAAAGCAACTTCCAAATAAGAGAATCACTAATCACAGGGTTGTCTGTCCGCATCTTGAAGTGTCCTTGGTCAAGACACTGAACCCCAAATCCTGGCCGCTGCCAGCACATACTTGAAACCCAAAAGCAATACCCATAATAATGAAAATTCATTAGTATTTTATATATATATATATATATATATATATATGCTGTATGCCCTGCAATTTCCCCATTGGGGGACTAATAAAGGTTTATCTTATCTTATCTTATCTCTTCTCTTGCTGCAATCGGTATCTGTCAAACTACTGCACTTCTCCTCCGACCACAGATGGCGCTACAACCAAACCAAACATTCTCTTCCTCGAGACGAGGCCCTTCTTGTCTGCTCTCCTCAGCCTGCACTCAAAACACAGGGGGAGGAACTTTCACCTGTACTTAAGAGCTAGTTAGCATCCAGCTAGCTTATTTCTGTTTTATTTTCCTATTTATGTGTGTTATTTCATATGCAGAGAGATGTGGTTTATTTATTTACTCAGCTGGCTTTCGTTGGTGATCCAGATATCATTCGTCACTCTAGCAATAGGTAAGTGAATGAAGCGAATCTCTGCGAGTGCTAACATAGCTAGCATTTATTTGTTTGCTAATGCTAGCGGACCAACACAGCAGGTAAAGTTGCACCATTTAACATCAGCGCGGCTTCGTTTAACCGAGTGGCGGCCCTATTAGCACCGACCAATGTGTTAATTATAAAATGCAAATACAAACCGTAATCCTGCCTCAAGAATAAACGTGTGTTAATTCACCGAAGTACTGATAGCTATCTACCTGTTTAGCTAGCTAGCTGCCCAGAAAAGGAGGACAAGATGTTATTTTCTTACTTTTTAAAAATGATAACGTATAGTATAACATATAGCAAACATACAATAATCCATTATCGTTAAATTGCTGCACGCCTTCATTTTTAAATAGTTTAGGGAAACAATTTTGCTGGATGTAATGTTAATGTTTGCTAATAGCTAACGTTAGCTCAATTAGCATTAAGCGCTCTCTCTCTTTCTTCAGCCCTCTAGGGTTTATCAGTACAAAGTAATCAATGAGTCGAGGCTTCAGCAAATAACGTTAAGCGTGGTCATCATGTCTGGCATGCAGTAAAGACTAGCTTAAGTGACATCCAGCAGCAGCCTTTACTAGGAACGTTAGCATGAAGGCTAATATGAGCTAGCCAATACTGCTTTAAATCTTAACAACGTTAGCTTGGGGGCATTTTCGTTTGTTAAAATTTGACAGTACAGTTACTTGACAAGCTGGTCCACCTGCCTCGCACGAGCGGTACAAACAATATGCTGAGTTTGTGCCCAAAACTTATTTAAGAGACTTGACAAGAGTCTGTTGTCTGTGTCTGTCCACGTAGCCATTTAAGTTACCTCGCCACGTAACACCTGCTGCAGCTGTCAGGTGTGGCTGCCTGCTGTCAAACAAATGTCAGGCATACTTGTTAGCTCTCTATCTGTGTACTTTTCTGTTGCTGGCTACTCTGCACATGCTCTCAGACAAGAGGCTGGATCAAGGAGCAAGGATTTCAGCTGAAAACACAAACCGCTTTCTAACAATGAAACCTCTATTAAGGGTTGATAAGTTGTGATGTGTGGCTCTTTCTGTGTTTAATACGACATACACTAATGATATATATGTCAGTTATAATGCATTATTGAGAACAAATGTTAGTACTTTAGTAAAAGTATCTCAAAAGTTCATTGCAAAGATCTCTCCAAGAGACTGTTCAATGACATACTGCCTGGATAAGGGCATTTATTTAATGCCAACTTCATAATCAGGTGAGAAACTCCTGAACATGTACCAATACTGATATTTATTACTACATTACACATGCAAAAAATATTTCTCACAACTTGGCTACTCTTTTACTTTTTTTGGTAAATTGGCCGTTATTAGAAAATGGTACTGACATGATTTTTTATGAATGACTGCCTTACTTAGTAGCTTTCCTTCCCCGCTGTTTATTGCCACTTATAAGCTGCTTTGTAACACTGCGACAATGTGGCACTGTAATCAGAAGTAGGTGAAGGAGCATGTGTAACCCACGAGGACCTTCACACCTACTTTCTGAAGTCAAAATCAATTTGCAGTGTCTTCACACCTCTTATCAGCTGATACACTTAAGGATAAGGAACTGAGACCCATACTCTTGAGGATCACCAAACTGTGTCAGAGTATCTAAACCTATGAAACACTAAAGACTGGCATCACATGCTTCATCAAATTCTTAGTTTGTTCCCTCTTTTCTTCCAAATTACCTAATTTTAATCATTTCGTTCTTATCATTTGGTTTCTGTGGTCAATCCAGCAAGTGGCAATGATTTGAAGTCCAAGTTTCTTGTTCGTACTTTATTTATTGTGTTGACATGTCCAGTGTTGTAGGTGGAACAAAGATTAGGGCGAATTTCTCTCTGCTAGCAGACAAATGCAGAGTTCAAAAGAGGAAGGCAGTTTGTCGTCACTACTCTTCGCTCTTTTTTCCTTTTTGAGTTGGTCAGTTGGTCGTCTTCTCAGCCCCCGGCGGACTCGTTTGGGCCAGTTTGATCAATTGCCTTTTGGTTGTTTGGCCTTCATTCCACACGGGCTCAGTGACTGGGCATGTCTGTGTTTTTATTTACTTACTCGACTGAACTGATGTTACTGGGCCTGTTTTTATGGCCTTGCCTTGGCTGTTGACTAGAGGAAGGTATTGAATCTCGTGACTGAAAGTTTTCTTTCGCACCACAAACAGAAAACTATAAAGTACTGAATGTTTGCCTTGAACGTCTGGTCAGAAACAACATTTTTCTTTATTATTATTTATTACTTTTCTTCAGTCAGTTATTTAACACTTAAGAACTTTTGAGAACTACCAGGAAACGCAAGGTGATATTCCTCCAAGTAAAGTATTAAAGGGTAATTCATTTTGGTAGTAGTACCCAAAGAAAGTAGTTTTTAATAGTTTCAAACAACACCAAGCCTGACTGTTTTTGCAGTGTTGATCACACTATCCTGGCAATAAACAGCACTGTTTAATCCACAAGAAACTATGTCCGGCGTATTCTGAAATGTCCCTACTACACGACTGAAATGAACAAATCACATTTCCTAAGTTCATTGATTTCCAGTCCAGATGTCCAGAGAATTCTGGCTCTCTTGTTTTTGTCGTTGCTTGCTTATCGCTTTATCTTTGTCTTCGCCCAGCTGCTGGCCTGTACTACTTGGCAGAACTAATAGAAGAATACACAGTAGCCACCAGTCGAATAATAAAGTACATGATAATGGTAAGTGGATACAGAGTGATGTGTTTTTCCTCGTTCATGGCAGTAAAATATGTCGTTAACATTATCAAACTCGTTTCCAGTTCTCGACAGGTGTGCTGGCAGGTCTCTATGTTTTTGAAGGCTTCCCAGTGTTGATGGTGGGAGTCGGCCTCTTCACTAACCTGGTGTACTTCGGCCTCCTGCAGACTTTCCCCTACATACTGCTGAGCTCCCCAAACTTCATCCTCTCCTGTTGTAAGTATGATAAGACACTAGCTTTGGACTCGTTTTATTTCTTTAAACTGAGCAACCGGTATCAACATCCCCTAAAACTTCTCTAAAAACAAACAGTAAAAGGAACAGTAAGGAGAGATGCTCTCTGGCATTTATGTGAAACTAAAAATATAGCTTTCTTTCTTTCAGTAAAATAATTATTAAAATCGATCAATGGGCATTATCTGTCAGAATATCCTTTTACTTTTCCAACATTGTTTCCTCTCCTTTTTCTTCACTTTCCAGTGTTGGTGGTGGTGAACCATTATATGGCCTTCCAGTACTTTGCACAAGAGTATTATCCATTCTCAGAGGTAATGTCATCTCAGGTTTATGATATCATGTAGCCTTTTCCACACTTTGATTTAGTGCTTTTTTTTTTAATGAGTTAGTGAACGACTGTCTACTGTTACTATTTCTCCTATGTTTGTCTTAAAAATCCTTCATTTGTTCCTGACTGGCATGAAGGTGCTGGCATACTTCACCATCTGCCTGTGGGTGATCCCCTTCGCCTTCTTTGTGTCACTGTCAGCGGGGGAAAACGTGCTTCCGTCCACCATGCAACAAGGAGGTGAGCTGCTTATTCTCTTCAGCTGCATGTCGTTTTTGATTGCAGCATTTGTAATGGTTAACGGTTCATTATACTTAAAACCAAGGAGCTCAGGTTTATTGTGCACTTCATTAAGCCCGGCTAGCTCAGTCGGTAGAGCATGAGACTCTTAATCTCAGGGTCGTGGGTTCGAGCCCCACGTTGGGCGTGTTCGTTGTTTTCATTGTGGATGCATAGTAAGTAAGCACAAGATCAGTGGATATCGATGATGGATGGTATCATTAATGACTGTTGAATCTTCTGTTTTTGTATTTTTTTTAGATGATGTGGTGTCTAACTACTTCACCAAGGGCAAAAGGGGGAAGAGGTCTGGGATCCTCCTCGTGTTCTCTTTCCTCAAGGAGGCAGTGCTGCCCAGCCGACAGAAAATGTACTGAGGACCCTGGACTCGGGGTGCAGGCTCAGGGGTCGGGGGTGTGTGAGTATGTGTATGTGTTGGAGATTAAGGGGAAGCTTAAGGAAGGACAATGGAAATTAGTTTTTGGACAGGACTAAAACGAAGCAGTGGCCAAAGTGGAAGAAGAGCACACGAAGAGGACGGACCAATGAACAGAACAGAGCTTCCTGCTGGACGAGCCCACTAGTTTACACAGGCCATGTTCATCTCTTTGTTTTCCTGTCTGTCTGTACTGACTGCCAACAACACCTACTAGAGACCTCACTGAGGGGATCTCGTCTGTAGCGCAATGCTTTCTTATTGTCTTGTTGGACGCCTCCATTTGTTTTAGCTTTGGTATTAAAATGTGTATGTGCAGGGTCTGAAATGAACAACCACCAAATACATGTAAATGTTGACTCTGGCAGATGAATCATGATCAGTTTTCCTCTGGAGATGACTTCGGCTGTGATTTGTGTGTTGTAGGTCTCACATTTTATCTGATTCACACTAAGTAACATTCAAGACAGGTTAGGAGACAAAATACGAACAATACGACAAAAACGTTGTCTTCTCCGGTGACGAAGGTAAACGAGACAGATTCATGACAGCGTTTAAGTGGAGGTCGCCACAGAAGCGCTTTTTAAGATTACTTTGAATAAGAAAGGGCAGTCTGAAGTTAAGTTTTAAGGAATCACTTTCTGATCTATTGAGACGTCCTATTCTAATAACAAGGTGTGACATGGTATAAAAAAGTACTCTCTGCCTCTCTGGTTCATTTGGCCACGAAAATGATGCACTCTTGCATCTACACATTCATTAATCACCAGCGTTGTAGTCTGCAATGTCTTATTTTTTATTTTGACCGTTTTTTAAAATTCACAGTAATAAAAAATGTACATTGATCGTTGAGTTAAACTAACATTTCTGAAATTGAAGCTGTGCAATGACTCTGGTAAGCTTTCGTGTGTCGAGGACAAAAGCTGCTCAAAGTGGTTTGATAAAAGTACTATTAAAGCGGCCGAAATTCTTTTTACCAATTACTGAGTGCGGCTCGTCGCAGGCTGGTATGCACACAACTGTATAATACAATAAAAGAGATTTTGTTGAAATAACAAAGATTAAATGGTTCTTTTCACAGGCCGGTGCTCCGGCACATAAGGGTAAAAATACATGTCGTTTCCAATTAAATCGGGTTAATTCACCCATTCAGTGTTACATTTTATTTGCAGTACCAAGTGTTGTCACACTGAACTCCACACCGTCAACAGTGTGTGTGTTATCCAAGTCTCACGTGGCTCGGTCATAGTGGGTGCACCAGGTTGAGGCTAGTGTGCACTTTGGCCCCCACTGAGGTGTGAAGTGCTTCATGAAGTAAAGGAAAAAGACAAAACCGCGACACACACATACACACACCTTTAGCTGACAGGCCACAGCTCGCAGTTACACACGTGCTTTTGACAAGCCCTCACCTGGATCCCGAGTCAGTTCCCTGGGGGGGATCAGTGAAAGTGCAGGGATACATCTGTGACAGGTGACCCAGTTCACTGAGGTTTTCTCACCTTTCACTCACCCCTCCACTCACCCAGCTTCTGGAGGGAACAGCTTCTTATTCATTTTGTCACCTTGAGCTGAAGTTGTGGCAGGATATTTTGTGAGGGAAGGTCTGCCTTCATGCCTGTTAATACTCGTGATGTGAGACTGAACGGAGGACGCTGCCGAACGTCTATACAATACATGTTTTCTTAAAATACAATCCTCTAATCATTTAATATATATATTTAATATATATACTATAAAGACATGCTAAATCTTAATGTGGCTTCATGTTCTTTCCAGGTTTTAATATATTTCTTAAGCCCATCTACTAATTTCAGGTGTGCGATGATCAGTAGTGTCCGGGCTCCAGCACCTCGGTCAGGTGCATGGCCACCTCTGTCCAGGGGGAGGTGCTCCGTCCCTGGGGGTATCCTCGGTGCTGGACCTCCACAATGTTCTGTGGCTCAAAGTACCGAGGGGACGCGATCCTGGAAGGAAAGGCTCTGGGGAACAACACCCTCTGGAGGACATCCAGAGGCAGGTCAGGGGCAGGGTGAGGCGTACTGTCCCACTTGGTGGTGTACTGAGGCTGCCTGCTGCTGCGGTCCCTCCACACCGTGATGCTATCTCGGAGGTCTGGCTCTCTGGGCGGCTTCTCTGGCTGGAGGCCCATGAAGACGGTCCAGGGCCTGGAGGATGAGGCTGGAGGCTGCTTAGTGGAGATGCTCCTGTCCTCCTGAGGGCCTCGCTTCGATGGGTGCTCGGCATGTTTTGGATTAGAGCTGTTCTGATGTGATGTGAGGCACTGGGTGTGGTACTGGCTCACCAAGACTGTGGGGGAGAAATCTTTCAGGAGGGGAAAACCTTTCTTGTTTGCCCACTCTGCCATCTTCACATCATTAAGTTTCTGAAAATGGACGTGGAAAAAGTGCGATTAGTGTCATTATAACATGACATGGGAACCAAAAATACTGAGCAAAATTATGTTCAAGTTTTAAGTCCTAAACTTACTGTCAAGATCAAAATTTTTGCCATATTTCCTTGAAAAATGTAATCTGAACTTTGATCACATTGTTCAGTAATACATTTTATAGTTCAATGTTTATTAACACTTCATTCTGCTGTTTAACAGAATACAAAAAGCAGTGTTTCTGAGTCAGTCTTCTCTTTCGCAAACACAAACTAACCTTTTTATTGAGATCATACAGCTTGGTCATATGCACGAGGTCGCTGTATAAATCTTGAACTAGCTTCATCTCCTGCATTTCTTTCTTCTTCTCTTTCTGCCACACGCAGCTTTTCAGGTACCTACACAAAAACACACAAAAAAAGCTTGTTAAAAACGAATCTGTCACATTTCGACTGAAACTTTAATTTTGGTGTGAGCTGTTCTTTTAACTCGTTACCTGGCTACCTTTCTGTGGCAACAGATGCGGGCCAAATTCAGAGGAGTGTGTCCCATGCTGTCCCGGGCGAACACATCTGCTCCGGCCTGCACGAGCATCTCTGTGCAGTCCAGGAGGCCTTTAGAGGCGGCCAGGTGCAGCGGGGTCGTCCCTGAATTTGTGGCACTGGTAATAACAGTAAGTTATTTTTAAAAATTGTCTCCGCTTCATGATCATCATTGTTGCCATAACTTTTGTCATCATTGCTATCATCATTATCCTCTGCAGCAGCAGAAATAAACTTTCACCATCATCTCATTGTAATCATAATTTTACTCTGCAGTTTATTTACGCTTTCTATTCTAAGAATCTCCTTCAAAACGCTTTACTTTGGTAATAAGAGTTCAAATAAGCATGCAACAGTTGAGTGCTGCTGGATCCAGCTGACAGAATGTATAAACTAACCCATAATAGAAAATAAAACCTGCATAAAGCGATTCTTCACAAAATAAGGCCCCTACACGTTGACGTCTGCACCGTGCTCCAGCAGGTATCTGAGGCTCCAGACGGTGTTGGTGGAGTCCTGGGAGGACAGGACTATGTGAACAGGCCGGCAACCCTGCTGATTGCTGCTGTTGATCCACCCCACCCCGGACTCCACCCGGAGCTGAACAATAGCCAGCTGGCTGTGGAGCGCTGACAGACCCTGGAGGACAAAACACAAAGACAAGCACAAAGTCTACTCCCCAATTTAGTTTTCTGCTATAAATTAGCCCACTTTTATAACCTGTCCGTCAACCTATTAGAGCTGTCAAAGTGCCATGGCAGTAATTGCCAATAGGAGTGGTTATTTCTTACACCTGTGTGATTCCTGCTATTACAAGTCACGTGTGCCATGATAGGTGCACATGTGGAGGTTCAGTACATTTAGTAATGTGCGGTTCGAGTTCATCTTTAAGGTAGGCCTACTGGCAATTTATATGATTATTTCCATTTTGTTAAAGTGTGTGCTTTCAGTGAAACAGTAAAATCCCATTTAGGCCTACAGGATAACACTTGAATCCCATCAAGATAACCTTCTTCTCAGTGAGTACTTTTCAGACTGTATACTGACTTTTGACCCTTATTGGTGTAAATGTATGGGCTGGAATTTATTCTTGGACTGGGCTACATTTCTCCATCACTACACTCTTTATGCCACAGGAGTGGACAACCAACATACAGTATCTCTATAAAGTTAAAAAGCCTACATGTCTGTTTCCATTGACTTCCAGCTTCTCTTGGCTCCCGACAGCAGCAGGTGGAAACGCGTCTGGATGAGCTCGGTGGGTGCGTTTCCTGCAAACAGAGACATTGTTGCGGTTTGAATGCTATAAATACGACAAGGCACAGTAAAGATTTAAGCTAACTTGACCCTCATTTAAAAAAAACATAACATATAATATCTATATAACATAACAATAACATTAGCCTTATTTCCATGAAAGAATAATTAGCCTTTACGTGACGGGTTAGTCACAACGGAACAACTTGAATAGTGGTTGTCGGTGAGTGAATACACTGTTGTTTGCCCACATAACAAACTAAAGCTTGACTAACTTGTACAGTTTCAGATTAAGGCTTCACTCACAGAAAGATAACCTACAAACTTAAAAACGCCTAACGTTATTTACCATTTTTTACATCTCCCACGTCTCGGTTTTCCGGGTTTGTTGACAGGTTCCATGGTTACCGTGGAAACGCGGTAACCAGGAAACGAACCCTGATTTACGACAAGCCACGAGTTAGAAGTAAATGACTACAAACACTTCCAAGCAGCATATTTACTGTGTTTGTGGTATCCTATACAACCTTTAACACAGTTGATGAGGACATTAAGGATGTTTTTATATGTGTGTTTGAGTATCTGAGAAAAAAAGACTTATGTTGGGCCCAACTTTTGTTGAAAATATGGATAAAGCTCAGAAACTGCAGGGCCAGCAACCTGGTACAGGCTGCAGCAGCCACACTGAATACATTTCATCTGCATGTAATTGCTCGCTGTTCTTCCATCGTGGAAATAAAAGCCCACTTCCGCTTAAAGCGTATCCAATAACGCCTGCTGTATCTGAGTCAGTGTAATAGCTTGTGGCAGATACAGGCAGATGAGTGGCTGCAGGCACGGCAGTAATGGATACGTCCACCCTCCCGTGTGGACGCCACGGCTCTCTGTCCTCACACATCGCCGGCGTGCTTGTATTGACGGTGCATTAGGATGGGCAGCTCACACATGGCGTATGTGAAGCAGATCAATCCCGCCAACGCTGCGGAGGCCGAGGAGGGCCCCTTGTTTTCCACTGCACCCCGGACCTGCGGCCCACGTGAGGCCCATATGAATTGAATCAGTTATATTCTCCATGTCTCTGTGGGGCTGAGGGGTCGATGGACTCATCGTGCAGCAGGCCTCTCTGATCACCGCTGTGGGCACATTAGCACTGTGGATCCTGGTGGAGATACAATAGTTTGGGTTAACAGTATTTACTTTTTAGAGCATTTGTCATTAAGGTTGTAACTTTTTTTGTTTCTTTGTTTTTCTCACATTTGTGAGATGATAAACCTTCAAACAAACACTGTTGCCATAATAAACTTTAATTCTAGGTGTCATAACTCTCTTAATCTATGCAGCATCAAACTTCCTTTGCCAAAATTTAAGAAAGCTTTTTCTGGAGCTTTTGACCACATCTCACAGTCTCAGTTAGCTGCTGTCCAAAGTTTTGGAAAAATTTGAATTGAACTCAATAAACGTAATGTTGGGCCTATTATGGTGCCATAAAGGTCATTACTAAGTCATCATGTCAATTTTATTCTTTGCTGAAAAAACCACGCTGCTCCTACGCTCTTCCGCAGCCGTATATTTTCATTCAGACATTTTAATTTGTGACCTCCCCTTTTATTCTCTGTCATTCATCTCTCAAAGTCCAGCGGAGGGTCAAGGACGGGCCGTGGACCCGTGGTGTTCTGCTCCAAGCTCCAACCCCCCAGAGCCTTCGCCTTTATCACAAACACGACCATAGCGCTTCTTTGGTGACACATGCATGTGTGTGCCCAGAAAGAGTGAGTACAAGTAGACTCCGTGTGTGCGTGTATGTGTGTGTGTGTGTGTGTGAGTGTGAGTGTGTTTAAGGGAGTAATAGTCAGAGAGCAGCGCGGCCTCAGTGGCTTCCTTTTGACCTCGGTCACGTCATGGAGGTTGTACGGAGCCTTTGTTGTAGAGCTCTTTCATGTTTGACTTTCAGCACAAGTCCCTGGACAACAACGCCTGACATGACCTCTTTCTCCACCTTTGAGAGTGTGTGTGTGTGTGTGTGTGTGTTTTATTGTCCGTGTAGGTACTGTATGAGAGTGTATGCTCCTTAAAAGCAGCAAAACCTTAAAAGCTTTCTGTCATTTGACATCTGTTGCTGAGTTTGCAAGAAATTAGAGCGACTGTTTAAAAACACAACTTCACTCTCAGTTCTTTTACATCAGGGCTTAAGACCTTTCTGTTAAGTCGGATGTGTTGGACTGTTAATTCATATTTTCCACTGCACTGTAATTTTTACTCTACTGCTTAATCTTTATTCTTTATTCTAATTTTTACTCTACTGTTTAATCTTTTTTATTCTCTTTTACTTTGTTTTAATCCTTTCTAATCCTGTTTGTGTCTTTTTATATTGCCTTGTGTTTCTTTTATATCTTGTCTTATTGCCTTTAGCAAAGCACTTTGAATTGCTTGTTGTTAGAAGGTTCCATACAAATCCATTGCCTTGCCTTCAGAACTGTACTCTCCTGCTGTGAAAGGCTCACTGCATTCAGAAACTACAATGAAACCGAGCAGATTAGCACCGGGCCAATCAGAGCTGTCGAAACTTGCTTATGGCGAGGATGAAAATGAGCTCATGTCCCAGCAGCCTCGCGGCGGGCTCTCCCATTGGTTCGTTACACCATTCAATCACATCCCATCTGTTTTTATTGGTGGCACATTAAAAGCTTCCTCGTGGTTAGCAGCACCCGACCAATAGGCAATCAGGTCTCAGTGCACATGGGACGGAAACATATTCAGACTTGTGTGTTCTATAATCTATTTTTAGGGTTATTTAATATACAGATAGAGTGGAATCATGGGGAGATGTTGAAGGAGGGTGACAAGAAAGTAAGTAAAATAGGTTGTTGGTCAGAATCAACAGGGACACTGGCCATGAAAACACCCTCAGTTTGGGTTTATGTCAGGATTTAGATTCACTTTAAGGGCTATTTGCTGATATGTGTTTGCAAAATGTTGTGTAGTTTAATCAAGTGATATCAAACTGTATTGACTTTACTGTAAAGTCAGTTTGACTCATATTTCCTTAAAAGATAAACATTATGGTTTTAGAAACAGAAAAGTGGCAAATAATAGGATTTAATAAAGGTTTAAAAGTTATCATTGAGTGAGAGTTTCGAGAAGAGACGGAAGTGATGGAGAGCGGGAACAGAGAGCAAGAAAGTGAGTGTGGAGAGAAGCCGAGGGAGAAAAGAGTGGAGGAGGAATAAAGTGAGATTGTGGAAAAGAGAAAGAGAGAAAGCAGAGAGAAGGAGTCGATGAGGACTAGATACCAGAGTGAACACCCAACCTTGATATGCCTTCATTTTTGATGAGCCACCTCATAAGGACCCCCTGCCCCTGGGGACTCTGAACTCTGCTTGTGTAAGTGCGCTGATGCCCTCCCTTTCCTACATCCCCCTCCTTCTTCTGCTGGTCCTCCTCCCTCTTGTGCTTCCCCGTCTTTATGCCTTTTACTCCATCCCTTAGCTCCTCCTTCTATCTGTTTTCCTCCTCCTCCTCCTCCTCTCTCTGTGCCTCATGCTCAGCCAGGCGGCAGCGCACTAATGCACCATGGCACATTCTGCAGCTTCGAGTCACAACGCGAACAGGCTTTGCGCAGTGGCCGCACGGCGACCTCCCTCAGTATCGCTGCACACAGGCACTGTGCTGTACCAGGGCCTGTTTAGGGTGAGGATGGTTGCGATGGTGGGTGGAGCGGGGGGGGATGAAGGAGGGGAGAGAAAGCAGGGCTCTGCCACTGACAGGTATGATCAGATCAAGTGACAGCGAGATAAATGGATTGCGAGAAGAGAAAGGCAAGAAGCACCCTGAGGTCCTCATCAAGAAACATTTTTAGTGCCGCGTAAATTATCAACGTGTCAAACGAGAGGAGCAACGTGATTATGTGAAGCATGCAACATGACGAATTCTTCTGTGACCCGATGATTCTGTGATTAATATAAAAAGCAAATATCTTTGCCCCTGAGCCACTGGACTCTCTGGACTCACAGATTCTCTCAACGATTATTAGAGGTGTGACTCCTTTAATAATCGTGAAGAGGAGGAAGGGAAGTGCTTTTCTTGCTGTTTCTCTTGATGCTGCAGGGGTGCTATCATATCCTTTTTTTTCCTTTTAAACCTCTCCTCTCCCTATATGTGAGGCCACGCTCTTTCGTCCTGGAGGTCCTGACAGACATCCCGCCATCCCGTCATCACACCTTCCCACGATCCCTCGGACACGTTCTTCTCAATCCTCATAGCTCGGCAGAAATGACCAGAGGGAGGGAGCGAGAGATAAAAGAACTGAGATAGTGAGAAAAACGAGAGAGGGGGGCTTTTAAGGTCAATGTTACGAAGGTAGAGGGGTAAGAAAATAAAAGGAAGAGAAACCGGAAAAGAGACATAATGTGTGTATATAATGTGCCTTTAAATGGGAGGAGATGGTAAAGCTCAAACTAGCTCATGGCAGACCTGTCCTGTTTTATTTTTTGGTAGGTCGTGATTACTCTCAAGGAGGCAGCACATCTCTCCTCCGTCAAACCGGAGGGAGATTCTGTCCATCTGCTGGTTGTCACGTCCTCCAAGCCGGTCTGCCACAGGCTGTACACTTGATAACATCAAGCTCCACTAAAACCCGTCTACTAATCTTTAACAGTTGTTGGAATAAAACAGATGCCAGACGTGAAAGCCAATTTAGTGCTCTGAGCACCTTGGGAAAGGTGTTTATTTTAACTTGACAGGCAACATCACTGCCTCCAGATCTAAAGGATTAATCCTATAAATTAGCATGACCTTCCACATCTCTAAGCCAAACAGCTTAGAGATGAATAAAATCTAATTGTTTGATGATTATGACCCTTTCCTAAATTACATTCTGTAATAAAGTTTGATTAGGGCCAATATTATCAAACTGTAGTAAAATGCCCTACTTTGAGGTAGTTTCTGGGCACGTTTGGTTTAATTCTGATAAAGGCTTCTTTTCCCCCCGTGAACCTCCTGCACTTGGCCCTGACCTCCGAGTTTTTCTCGTTCAGCTGCTGTGTGAACTCACACTCTGGTTGTGTGTAAAGCTGCAAAGATCAACCGCTCAGCAACCCCTTTAACAGGGTTACATTTACGCGCACCTCATCCAATCCTTCTGTCAGGAGATTGCACTTTAACAGCAGCAGTGATCACTGCTTTGCACCATTAACCTTCACATGAACACAGAGCCTTGAGAGACGAACTGAAATGCAACCACCTTGACACACGCTGTAGCCAGTGCGTCCCGTATATATGCTAGCGTTGCATGTGCGTGCAGTCATATTTATGTCTTATGCGTGTTGCATGTGCGTGCCACTGACACCAAGACCCTTTATAACATGACGGTCTCTCCTCTTCTATCCAGGTCACGGAGCATTGGCTCCTCCCGGTTCATCAGCAGGGTAACGCTCTGCAAAACCCATTGTTCTCGTGACATGCACCCTGATTAGGTGAGAAAATGTAGTGTTGGTAGAAATAACATGACGTAAAAATGCAAATGCAAGTGGGACAGCGATACCACAACAGCTTCGGGACAGTCACCCACTTTATAATGTGTACACACTCTGCCTAGATAAACAATACGACAGGAAGTGAAACACACACACACACACAACACACACACACTGTCAATGGAATTTCTGCCTGAGGTTTTTTATCTATTCAATTAAAGTGCTTTTATTGTGCTCATTTTTTTATAGCTGGGGAGCTGAAATTAGGCCAAAATAAACACAATAAGCAGTGTGGTTGGGTGGAGGGAGGTATATCTTTCAAACACATTGATAGATAGACAGCTGATCTTCCTCCTATAAAAACTGTAACAGCGTTCTGACAGTTCCTTTGCTCTCCAGAGACACATACAGCCGCCACAATCACCTAATTACCACCTTAAATAATTCAGTAGAATGGCAGCCACATGCAGAAACATTGAAATCCATTTGGAGCGACAAGACTAAAAGGATGTAGCCTCATACCCTGTGTACGACATGTTGATCGCTGTATTATTGATGCGGAGTGTTTTATCAAGCTCAACTGAAACTGAAATAGACCTAAACTTAACCCCAAAGACTTTACACGTTAATTAGAACACGAGACATGGTGTTAACCATAATCCTAGATGAATAAGAGGGAATACATGCAATACTCAATATCTATTGCTTTAAATGGGCTTCAGAGCTGTGAAAAGTGCTATTTTAAACACATGGACATACTTTATTACTACTATCTAAATGTCATCAATAGTCAGTCATCTGTGTGTGTTTGTGTGTGTATAGTTGTTGGTGGTAAAATGTATTAAATTAGTAAAACTAATTTATGTCCAAAGCATTTTAATTAAAAAGTCGACGACGATGACGATGAGTTGCTTTCAGTGGAGCCTTGTTGTTTAGCTTCATCAGGTTGATTATGAAGTGGGTTCATAAGTTCAAGAGGTTGGAGAAGAACTCCAGTCGTAATAATAAACCAGCGTCTGTGTTAAAATGCTGTTAAAGTTTCAGGCTGCACAACAAGGACACAGAGTTCACACAAAGTTCTCCTGTTTAAAAAGACAGCTCCACTTTAAAAATGAAGCAGCAGTGTGCCTCTGCTGGGTGTAAACACAGCTCAGTTTCACTCCATTTACTGCAGTTGAGATGTGTATTTGTGATCGTTGGTGTTTCTGGTGATTCAAGTCTCTTGTTGTCTTGGAAGTGGGAACACTTTTAACAGAGCACTAAAAATATTCCTCCAATCAATCTCCTCTCTAGCTGTTTGTCAGTGTGATGCCACAAGAAAAATGACCCTGCAAATGACTTAAAGTTTTAGTTTAATACAGACCCGTAGTGCAACACCTCAGCTGACATATACCTGACGCTGCATTAACGGATTGTTTGGGCCACTTACGGGCAGGAAGTAGATATGACAATCTGTTGTTTATTTACACATCCAGGAGACATGGTGCAACATGAGCCTTTATTTAGAGTTGTGTTTCTGGAAACATGATCAATTAAGTCCAATATTCACTCTCCTTTTTAGCTCTGGAGGACTTCAAAGACGATTTGTCATCGGGGGAAGTTTAAAGAACAGCCGGAAACCATGGAGGGAAAATAAGGACGTCGCTTTGTCCGCCAGCTACTTGCTAACTTTGGTTCCAGGCAGACACTGCACCCTACTACAGTGGGGTTTAAAGTTTTTATTTTTTTTTTGCTGTAAACAGCAACCTGCTGCTGCTGGAAACGAGGTTAATGAAAACAGTGAAGAAACAATACAGTAAAGTCGTGGGCCAATTAATCAAAACAATGGGCTTTCCTTGAATAAATAAGCGCTTCACCTTACACATTGCATTCTAACCCATTGTTAATATAAAAATATTAATTAGAGCAGCTTTAAGGAAAAGTAAAATGATTGACTCAGCTGTAAAAAAGAGCGCTAACATTTCTCAGACGCAGTAAGAAGAAAAACCAAAAGAAGAACCAGTCTTCGTTGTTATTTCCGCTCTTGTACGTCCTATAAGTCTGTGTGTGTGTCTGTCGAGTTTGTGTGTGTGATCCTCACCACCCCTGGCATCCCCCACGGTGCCGACACTAAGGTCTGCCACCCTTCCTGTACAGCTCTTTTTACCGGGGGGCAACGTCGGCAGAGCACAGAGCAGCGGATTCTGATCCCGTCTGGCATGTTTGGGCTCTCTCTGCGTTTTCAGTCGAGTCTGCATGCAGACACCTACTGCGCTCTCTCTCTGTGTGTGTGTGTGTGTGTGTGTGAGTAGTTGTACCCGTGCCAACGCTGGATGTGATTTTAAACACGTCCACACAGCTCCATGTGTTTCCACTTACTGTATATACATCAGTTGCAACGTATGGTGTTACGCCTGTTTATCACTAGATGTGTGTGTGTGTGTGGGTGTGTGTGAATGTGTGTATTACGCTATATGCACTCCCTTATATGATCTTTTGAAAATGTGTGGATGCGCCTTCATGCGTTCACATCTGCCTGTCTTCACTGAGTGTTGACGTTCGAGCGTGTAGGTGTGTTTCATTATGTGTTCGTGCGCCCTCGAGGAGGGAGATGTGACCCATGAAGCCAGGCCGTGAGCGCGCTCAGTGGTGCCTCTCCGGGTCGGGTGAGCGCATCTTCAGATGCTTGACCCGGGGTGGCCTTCACAATTGTGATCGAAGTGTGAAGAAGAAGTCTGGGCATGAGAAATCAGGGTTAAATCACACCCCGGACCAGAGTCTGGCTCCTCTGGTTCTCAGGTGTCCTCTCACCTCAGATAATGCTAATGTGTGGAGAGGAGAGCAGATTTGAAAAGATCCTGAGAGGCGGTTTTCATAAAAGCAAAGGACAAAGAGATGGTGTTAAAGGGCAACCATTGTTCTCTCTCTTCTCTATAATCTCAAACACCAGTGGTTCAGAGTTTTAAAAGCAGTGTAAAATTCCCCTAGAGACACTCGGAGGTCCGGTAGAGTGTATACTGCCCAGCAGGAAACATCTCTATAGATGCAAATACATACACAGAAAGTGTGATAGTGTGACTGCAGAGTTTATTTCAGGTGAAGAAAGAGGGCTTATGTTTTTAATAAAGATGTTTCTGGTCAATCTCCAATGCACATACATAATTTCTTTGAGAAGGGACTCAGTTGTGTTTGTGTGTAGATGCTGAAAAAGAAGATCTGTGTTTCACTCCCTTGACCTGTGAAACGTGAGAACTGTTGCACCTGTAAACGCAGTGATGTGAACGTGGCGCTGCTGTAACATTTCGGTTGTCATGCGATGCACCGGGATTATGAGTATAAATGACATGTTTGTGTAACTGTATGGTATTAGCGGTTTTTCAAAGTGATAATGTCTTGAAAACTGGGAACTACTTTCTGCCGAATCACATCTGCTCATCTGATTTATTGTGTAATACTTGGAAGGAGTTGCTGTTGTGATTTTTGAGATAGTTTATTTGAAGCTTCAAGCACCACAAACTGCACATCATAAAGCCTGAATATAGCTAATGTCTTATAATATGTGTTCAGACGTCTCTTACACTCAGGTACGAGATTCTCACATTTGCTATAAAGCATTTATAATCCGTTTTCCACACACAATAGACCGTTCTGCTATGCAATAGATATCTAAAGCAGTTGATTTTTTAAGAAGCGCCTCACATGTTTGCTCTTCACTTGTGAATTTCTGGATCATTTTACATTCAGGCAAAACCAGGGGAAGAAAACTCCCTCTTTGGTCGACATGGTCACAATACATAGACATATTCAAACGTCTGCCTTCTTCCCTCCCTTCAGCAGCTGCTGAGAAGCTGCATGCTTTTATATCACTGCGATGGTGCTCTCAGGCAGCGAGAGGAAATGACATCTCACCTCACCCACACAGCCAACAACACAGGCTTTTAAAAACCTCCCAGGTCCTTCCCTCAGCTGTGTCCTCGCCAATATAACACCGGCAGCCTAAGAGCCGCGCTCCCTGCTCTGCTCTGACCTAATGGGCTGTGAAGCAGCGAAAGGGAGGTGTGGAGGGGGGCTGACTATCTCACCTATATTCTGATTTTCCCTCCTATGCTTGTCTGTATTTTCCTATTTTTGGTTTGATTTCTGTGTGTATTTTTGTGTGGGTGTAGTAATGTGCTGTAAGATGGTCAAACGGGCACCAAAAGGCACACGTGGTGCAAGGAAACAGCAGCAGTGTGGAATATAAGCATGAAGGATTGGATCAGTCTTTGTCTGGCCACTGGTCGGGTGTCGGCAGGACTTTTCTCTACGCTGGTTTTATGGATCAGTTGAATATTTTCTGCCCCGATTGCCAACATTTCACTGTGGAAACTGTGGTTTTTGGCAACTTTGTTGTGTAATGATTATAAGGATGCTTGCTAGAGTGCAGAACCAGTTTGCTACTCATGCTTACAAATTACCCATTCATCCTACACACACTGATTACTGATGATTTTGATCTTGAGTCTTTCTTAACTTCAAACACACACTCAGCCTGGTCTTTAAAGTGATTTAAAACCAGTTAATGTGGTCGTACGCAGCCCCTCGTGGCCCACCACAGGCATCTGACTTAAACCAGTCCAGTCTGGTGCTCTGTGACGGACCGTCAGTCAGAAACTGCTTTGCCACTACGGCTGCACATCACTGTCATTGGTTGGAGGATGTGACCTTGCTAAACCAGGACCCATAAACTGGTGCACAGGAGCAGGGATGCGGAGAGAAGCCTTTTAGTGACACACTGCACTCACAGAAGTCAGCCTCTCTCCTCTGTGTTTGCAGCTGGCTAGGCAGAGCCGCACAGATAGCATCATTAGACTACTCTGCTCAGCCAGAGACATCACGAAAGAGATCTCATGACGGATGATAGCGGGACTGTTTGCCCGCAGGACGCAGAGCAGCAGCACCCCAGGAGCTGGTCCGGCTCTGTGGTCAAGAGTTGGAGGACGAGGCCCGGCCGAAGGAGCCCCCTCCATCACATCGGCCTCTATATTGTGAGCCATCTGCAGGCTAGAATTACCTGACAGCAGCTTGATGCATTTGCTGCCCGGCACATAAGTGATCTGAAAAACGCAGAGCTATTTTTTGCTGATGTTAATTTGCTCCGTGTTAGGGCCCCGGTTCACAGCTCGGTCAGCCTTCCCTGATACTATATAGCCGTTTGTTTCCGTAAAGGTTCTCCCGTCACATCGCATTTAGGTCGAGATGCCTGTGAACTGTGAATGCACCGAGCGCAGGGACTCGGAAACGCGGAGTCTTCTGGGTCCAAAAGTCTGTCGAGTTACAGAAGCATCTCCCCATGTGGAGGGACTGTTAATCATTTCTAAGTTTGTCTGTGTGATGAGGTGCTGAGGGAAGAGTACACATAATGAAGGTAACTTTTTTTTCTTGTGTGCATGAAGGGAAATTTAAAGCAATCATCTATGAAATCCCACGTGACTAATAACATATTAACAAACTGTAGCACGCAATTACATATATTAATATTTTCTACAATTTGATAAGATTCTTTCAAAGCAAATGAGTAAAAGTAGTATTTGAAATCATAAGGTAGGCCTGTTTTATTAAATGTAATTTTCTAAAATGAAAGATAAATAAACATGTAATAATAGCACTATAAATTGTCATATATTTGGAAAGATTTTGCTGTTTTTTAAATGTCATTTTAAAAATCAATAAACATACACAAAATTCTATCAGTATAACTTACTGTATTTGTGAGAGTGAAAAGTACCTGATTTGTGCAGTTGTATCCCCCCAGCAGCAGCAGACTGGCTGTGTGTCTTCTAAGAAACGGCGGCAGTGTCTCCTGTCTTTATACCAATCCCTCCTCAGTGGGTAAGCTGATCCCTTCATTCTCCTTCTTGCTAATTCTGATTTCATGAATAATTCATCACACAATCAGAACCACAAATGAGCACACTAATTGGTGCCTTTTTTATTATTATCATCATTATTATTGTTATTCTATCTCCGGTGCATACGTTTAAACATGAAATTAAATTAATGTGATGGTGGGAAAAATATTTTTCTAATAGCCCTGCATTAACCCTCTTGTTCATTTGAAAACAGATTTAGAGGAATTAATTTTAAATTTGAACGCAGTTTGTGAGGGGGAGAAAACCCCCCAGCTATTTTAAGTATTAATTGTGTTATAGCTCAATTTGTTTGCCAGTGGAGATATGCTAATATTTCTGTTCAAACTAGTCGAGAGGAGAAGAGATTTTACAGAGGTTAAAATAAAAGATTTAAAAAAGAATAAATCTCATCAACATGCTGATATTATGTGTACTGCTCTGTAAGTATAGTATATCAGGCCCAGGAGACTTGATATTATCCCTCTATAGTGCTTTTTCATTTCATGTCCATTGGTTATTTTTTAATTAAATTGAAATTGAAGCCCTCACAGCTTGTTTGTTGTTGTTGTTGTTGTTGTTGTTGTTTGTGTGTGTGTGTGTGCCCCTTTAAAACAGCCAGAAGGTGAGCGCGTGCCTTACAGTGAAGCGGTTAAACGGAGGTTAACACGTGTTGAGGCAGAACACAAACATAATTAGGTCACATTAAGTTCATGACTGACTATTTTTTCCTGAATGTATTTTTGCTCTTCTTTCAGATTTCTCAGATGTCAGTGTGCAAGATTTGAATCAAGGCCATGGTCAAATATAAATTACTCTTTGAAGTTACATTTAAAATTGATGTAACAACTACACTTACTGCTTCATGCTAAAGGCCCACTGGTTTACTACTTTGTCCTTCTGCATGCACAGGTAAGCTACACACTGGCTTCATGAATCCTTTAGTATGTTGCAGGTATGCTATGAGTTTCTTATTTTTCATTAATGCTGGCTATTTTCTTTTAACAATAAATAAATAAACTGTTGTAGCAATAGCGGAATACAAATGTAGAAGTAACTAGATGTCAAAAAGACCTTAGAACTCATCTATTGGACAAATATATTCTGGAGTATTCTGTGTGTGACAAATGAATGTAAGCTCATTGGGTCATCTTCTATTGTTGTAGCTCTGAACGGCAGAAGATTAAAGTTTTAACATCAATGACTATACTGTACTAAAATCTTTCATTCTAGAATGGAATTCTAGAGTATTCAGATGTGTTCTAGAAGATAAATATTCAATCCACAGAGTATCCAAGAATTGAATGGGCGGAAATTCCAGAGTATTTTCTTATATTCTAGAATATTCGAGGGGTATTCTAGAATATAATTGTGTGTTCTTGAGTGTTCAGTTCTATTCTAGAGAGTATTCTGGAATAGAATTGTTCAATCTCCAAAGTATTCAAGGACATAATAGTCTGAAATTATATTCTAGAGTATTCTACAATGTAGTATAACAAATTCATTAAACACTTGAGTTTTGGATTATAATATATTGGTGTATGTTGCTGTGGTTGGTTGATGTATAGTGCTGATGTTAGAGTCACCTCTTTCCCTCAGGAACAGGTGAATAAGATGTGTTTCGATGTGTTGGAAAAACACATGTAATGGTCCAGGTCTGTGAGAGGATTGTGGTCCGAGACCCGCAGTGCTCCTGAAAAGCAGCCGTCACTGCTTTTCAGTTTGCGTCAAAACTCATTCAAATGCACCTGCAGCAATACCCCCCCATACTCTCTCTCTCTCTCTCTCTCTCTCTCTCTCTCTCCCGCCACAGCGGCAGCAGCCGCCAGTTGCCATGGCAACTGAAGCAGATGTTGAGGGGTTTCTCCTGCTTGATGGGATGTGAACTATTGACCTCTGCCTTTAAAAAAACAAAAAAAGAGAAATGGCAGTAATGGATATGGATTTGTGAGTGTATATGCTGTAGTTACGTTGCCTCTAACGCAGCTTGGCACACCATATGCTACCTTATGCATTTTATATGATGTGGGCCTACTTACTTGCAGGGGTTGAACAATTTACTTTGCTCACAAGCTGTGAGGCTTCGAAGCAGTACACACGCATACTGTATGTAGAAGCTATACAGTATAAACTGCACCTTTACGTCCTCTGTATATAAGTGTAACATGGCAGTTGTTGACTGTAGCAACAACGTGAGGAAAAGAGGCATAGTGTCCTGTAAAATGGCTTCATGCTGTGTTATGACCACGCAGAGACATCATCTGACCTGAGGGCAGCCTTTGGCTCTCTGCAGATGTAACCCGGTCTCGATGCGGGCTAAAATGACAACAAGAAACTAATCAGATCATGTTTCTTTGTTTTTAGTGCTTCAGGTTTTGCTACAGAGCGAAGGTTGTGTTTCAGGTCCTTGTGGCCTTGGATTCAAGTTGTCTCCACATAGTTCATAACGCGTGGTTTTGATTCTGAGACACGGAGGTGGTAGGGCAGTTAGGACTCAATAATAATAACCTGGTAAAATTGAGATTTTTGCAAACACTGGCCCTTTAGTCTTTTATTAGTTGCCATATTTTATTTTTAAGAACTCACACTTACTATACAAGGCCTCTTTTAAAGCTAAATGGTGACATTGCACCTCTAAAGTCCTCTATCATGTGGGGTTATGGTTATTTTGGCTATTTATTTCTTCAGACAGCATGCAGGCTGCAAATATTGCCTTTCATACATGTGTACACACACACACATTTGACCTAAGCAGAATAAAGACAATCCTTCCGACATTGATTTCATTATACAGTATATACATAATTCATCTCCTCCTCACCCCCACCCAGAGCCGTGACTCCGGCTCCCAGACGGCCCATCAAACTTTCATGAGGGTAATCGAGATAAACCTGAAGCCTGCCCTGGTTAAACCTGGACATTTTGAACTAAAACATTGTTGGAATTGTTCTTTTTTTTATCAAGAGATTAAAGTAAGTAGTTCAGATAAAGTTTTAAAAAATCCCTCTATGCAGCAGTTGACGTAAGAGTGCTTGTGTGTGTGTGTGTGTGTGTGTAATAAGTCTGTACAGCTACATAATTCCCTGCTAGTCTGTCACAAGAATGTTTTTTCTCAGTCTTATATAATGGAGTTCAGATAAGGTGTGAACAGGTCAGTCAAGGATATGCTGCATCAGTGTGTCTGTGCGTCAGTACAAGGAACAAGACGGCACAAAGAGCAGAAAAGAAAAATGCATTTGCAAAACGTCACACTGGATGCAAATACACATAAACATTGCCCATGGGTGCACATTCATGCATGCATCTGTACAGTGAGTGCAGCCGTATGCATTAAATAAAGAAAAAAAACACAGCATCCATAGTGTACAGATGGGACACAGTGTTCACCACTAGAGAGCGCTCATCCTCTGTGAACTTTTGAACCCTGCTGCTGGGCATTCAGACAATATCACATCTGCTATTACATGATCTAGCTTTGATTAATTAGGCGGATACGATGGTACACACTGACTCTATGACCCTCCCATTGGGGACAAAGCCCACGCCGGACGATTAAAGGGGCAAAAAAGGGAGCGTGAAGTGATGCAAATTGACAAACTATGAAACGAAGGAGAAAGAGAGAAAAGAGAGCGAGAGATGTGAACGTGGGAGGAGGAGGAAGAGAGGAGCTGACAGGAGTGGCCATAGATGCGAGCGCGTGTTTTGCTCGATGCAGTATGACACTGAAAGACATGTTGCTCTGACTGCGTGGATTAAAATGCACTGCAGCTCTTACTCTCTCACAGCTGAACCCAGATCTGTACATAATCCAGCTGTGCTTTCTACCCCACATCCTTTCCTGCCAGGCCGAAGTCACATCTTTGATTTCCCTTCATGGTTGTAACCATAACCCTCTTCATCCTCCTCCTGCTGCTCTCTTTTTTTCCTGCTGTTCTTCAGCCTTCAGGCATCTGCTACCATGAGCTGATCAGAGGACACGACCAGAGATGTTCATCACCCCCTCCTTCTTGCGTCCTGACCCTCAGCTGAACTCGCTCCTCACAGCTCCAAGGAGGCCACTGAGACAGAGAAGCAAAATGTCAAAGATGGGGTGAAGAAGCGGCAGTTTTGACTTTTTCTTGTTGTTTGCTGGACTGTAGTACTTTTCTAATGCCTTGACTTGTCTTGCACCTCTTGGTATTTCACATATGATTCCCCTATCATGTATACATTTTCAACATCAGCCAGGGCTCATAAAGATGTTCCTCTTTATCCTTGTCAAAGTGCAACTGAAAATATTTGTAAGACATTCCAGATGAGAGGATCAGCCTTTTGCATGTAGTAAAAAATACAATATTTTATTTATGCTGCCAGGTACACAGCAAGTCGCTTTCATTGTCAGAGCACCTCCTCAGATATCACACTGAATAAATAAAATCTATATGTATATCTCTTTTACAGCGAGTGGAAAGAAGCTGTAATATCTGGATGACGTCTTGGTGTGTTTCAGTTCAGTTCAACCTTGAAGAGTGGATTTTTCTCTGTGGAGGTATCATAACTCATTCAGCCATAAGAGGGACACTAAACACATAAATGCTCAAATACAGTAACTCTGCTGTAGATACAGAGTTAAACGTGATGCGTGAAATTGCTTCAGGTAGAGGATGAGTACAAATGTTCCCACTGTAGATGTTTGAAAAATGAGAGCAATGAGCCACATTTCCTCAGATACATCACCTGAGAAGTCCTCGATCGTCCTCACGCCTGGCCACATCACATATGCGTTAAAAAGATTAAAGCGAAAAGAACATTTCTGCAGTTTCTATAATTTTGCAAACTATATTCATTCAACTGTAAAGTGAGTATACATTTCACTCCGTTCATTTAGCTACTTGACTGTGTGCCATGCTGAATATAAATACTGTGAGTTTGATTTGCAACACGCTCTGACAGCTGTTTGCACTGGACTCGATCAGCCAATCGCCTTGGTCAACGCCAGCCTCCCGACCAATAGAACGACACCGGGCCCTCGGGGGGGTGTGTCTCATTAGCTAGATTCCAGGACCTGGCTCGGGCCCACTGGACGCACTCAGCCAGAAAGGATGCAGTCCAGAGGGGGATTCATCATCTGCAGCATCGTGTCCTCTTCCTCGCTCCTTCTTCCCTCCCTCTTCAGGAAAAGGAGATGGCAGAGGAGGTGAGAAAGTAAAGCGCACACATAAAACTGCCCGAATCAGGCAACCAATCGAC
>JAVQJL010068108.1:0-30171 GCA_036024295.1 Nannoperca obscura
TCTTGACTCTATTTTCTATTCATTTCACAACGTATGGTGGTGAATAAGTGTGACTTTTCATGGAAAACACAAAATTGTTTGGGTGACCCCAAACTTTTGAACGGTAGTGTACATGAAAAGTGATATCACCAAAGCATGAAAGTACAAATATCACCTTGTATTCACTGTACAGTTCTTTGCTTTTTGCTTCCCTGCAGGGAGTTCCTGGTCCGGGCCAGTACCACGTCAGAAGTCAGTTTGAGAAGCCTCTGAAGTCCAGTGGAAACCTGCCAAAGTTCACTTGCCCCTTCCTCTCTCAGAGTGAGGTACAATGCAAACAGAACTAGACATTAAAGCCATTCAGTGCTTTGTGTGCAGGCTTGTGGGTGCTTTTTCAGGTGAATTGGGGTGCCCTAAATTGAGCAAGTTCTTTCTGTAGCAACTTTAGCACTGCTTTTGTCCACCAGGGTCTATTTCAGATTGTGTGTTTTTGCTTTCACCTTCCTATTGCATTGATTTAATATCTGCATGCATTCAGCAGTATCTGATTCCAGAAATACAGTAATCTCTTTCTATGAAGTATGAGACGTGTTAGTTTTGTCAGTAGTCATTTTGATTGTCACACCTGAGGTTCAACCAGCGTGTGTGATGATATCCAGAGTCCAATAATACAAGAAAAATGTTTGCCAAACATGACAGTAGAGCTTCATATAATTCATAAAAATCTAAAGAAGTTGTAAATAAATTAAATCACCTATAAACAAAGAATTTTTTTTTTAAATGAATATTTATTCTATTTAGTTGTGTGGACTTTTACTCTAAGAATGGCACTTTTGGTTGTTTCAAATAACAAGAGTGCCAGACTGCCTCTTGTTCAGTGCAGAACAGAATGGCCGGGGGCCATAAAACCGAAACTGAGCTGTAAAACACTAAAACGTTGTGTAGCGCTGAGGAGAACTTCAGTCGTGCTAAATCTCTGTAGGTTTGTCACCATGAACAACGCCTGTCACATTACACATAGACATTTTATCTATTGTTAATATAAAAATATTGATTAGCGCAGCTGTAAGTGACAGCAATAACTTGTAAGGAGTAGCTTTGTAACCTCATTAAGCTATGTTTAGCTCAGCATAAAACAAATTCATCATGTTTAGCTTGTACATTTGCTGTAATAATACAGATCAGGGATGATTCTTGGATGTAGATCATTCTGCACAAATGTTGATTTAACTGGCTAAGAGAAACAAATTTAGATCCATAAATTTAGTGGTATTACTCTGCATAATGTACTATACACAGAGGAAACAATGAGACTGTATTGAAAAGATTTCTCAGACATAATCTATGGGAGGCATAAATATTCAATTTACAATTTCTCAAAGGAGACAGGATTTTAATATGGAATATTTAAGATTAAGTTACAGATCCAAGACACTGAGCCAGGCTTTGCTTGTTTAATTGATGTGCTGGGAGTGGAGGGTTTCTTCAGATGGGGGTGAAGATGAGTTTATTAAGAGACTCAGAGGAGCGAAGATGAAGGATGTGAAAATGTGTAGTTTTACGTCTCAGGAATAGCTGAACTCCTCTGTGGCACTGCCCCACAGATTCACTCCTGTGAAACTCTCTGACTGATGTTTTAATTATCACTCTGACACACAGGCACAATGTGACGGTATACACTCTCTCTCACACACACACACACACACACACACACACACACACACACACACACACACACACACACACACACAAAATTCAGACACCTGTGCAAATTTCATTTGCAGACAGATATAGACACGAGACTGACAGGTTTGCAAGTGCTGCTGACATGCATGCAAATGAACACACCCACATCTTCACGTATACATTTGCACACACACACAGACAAATTTGTGTGTGTGTGTGTGTGTGCAAATGACACTGGTTCTCTGAAATTTCCGTAATTACACCTGAAATATAAAACATTTAGCTAGTTTCCTGGTGAGAACAACTGATGCAAGATTCCAGGGTTAATTTGATCTGTGTGTGTGTGTGTGTGTCATAGTTAGCTCTGACCTAATTTCCCTCGCCACATGCTGTATTAGTGCGTCGACCCTGTGATGTCGTCACCGACACTCACCGAGGAACTTGGTCTGTGTGTGTGTGTGCATTGCACATGTCACAAGTCATCTCCAACGCAGAAGTAAGAGCGACAGTTTTCTTAGATCTTCGTCTCCGTGTGAGTCCGGTTCCATCTGACACTGTTACCCTGCGGAGGGATGGAGAGAAAACGAGGGAAGTAGGGAGTCAGGGGAAGATAAGATGAACAGCTGGAATCTTCCGGTTCTCGCCTTTCCTCCTCCCTTAGACTTCCAAATTTTCCAATATCAAAGCATCAATCTGACAGTTTGTGAAAACATGACTTTTCCTGTATTCGTCTTGCCCTTGCTCCCCCACTCATCCCCCATTTGCCTTTTTGTTCCCTCCATTCTATTTCTCCATTAACTGCCTTCTTTTTACTTTTACTACTTTTTCTATTTTTTTAAGGTTACAAGGTCTGTTTCCTTCATTTGTCATTCTGTTTATCTTCTCTCTACTCCTGATTTTATTTCCTTCTTCCTTTTCCTCGTGTATGGTTATTTTTCTCTCTACTCCATCCTTTTCATTCACATGTTGTTTCATCCTTGGGTTCCTTGTGTCCAAGGAGACCACCTTCTCTCTTGGTGCTTCACTGCCTTCTATATATAAGAATGCACAAAATATTTGGTAGTAAAGAAACATTAAAAGCCACAGATGTTTTATAAAAACCATCAATTTTCTAATTTATATTTATAAATGACAACACTGTACCATGAAACCCATTAAACTTTTATGCAGCTGTCTCTGTGCTCTGCCCTCCTGAGAATGCAAAGTATCCAATTTTCTGACAGGCTTCAGTAAAGTACCATACATGAACATTATTTAAATATCAGCTTTTTCTCTGATATCGGGATAAAAACAGAAAACATCAATGCAATGTAATGTAAAGTGTGACGGCGTTGTCTGTAACAGTATTTAGCAAAGGGGCTTTTTGTCATTTAGAGTTGTCCTAGCATTACATGATTTTTTATTGCTAAATAAATACATTTTACAAAAACATGTAGACCGAAAGGTGTGTTCAGACTGAATCTTTTGCCTGGCTTTATTTCACACAAATTTGACTGGTGTATTGTTTTGTTTATTCTCTGTTTGTTTAGCTTGGTAGCAAAGTACATATTGGTTGTGTGTTTTTGTGCTGCATTTGTGTGACAGCTGAGCACAAGATTCACCAGGAACTCCATTTCTTTTGGTTATTTCCCCACAGTTTCCCTTCTTTGTTTCCTTGTAACATAGACACACACACACACACACACTCACAGACGTTCCTTGGTCGGTGTCAGTGATGACATCACGGGGTCAATGCACTAACACAGCATGCGGCCAGAGAAAGATGTTGTCTTAAGTCTTAAAATCTCAGGATAAGCGCAAAGTTTCTCAAGCTTTTTCAATCCATGGGATACGTCTGTGCCTTTTCCCGCAGGCCTGGGTGGATTTGTGTCTGTGCATGCAGTTGTATTGCCTGTGAAATTCTCTTCACACTAGTGTAAACTCAGCAGTGGAACTAGGGGTTTTCTTTGGTGCCAGATGGGCATGAGGGCACTTACACTACTTTTATTTATCACTCTGTGGCCTCATTAATCCACACTGATAGATGTTAAGACGTTCTGTCACTGAGGTGCCCACAGAGGCACCTTGCATTTTCCATCATCTGTGTCTGGAAATGGAAAAAATGATCAAAGCCAGTACGACAGCGATGGGTTGACAGATGGCCACAAACCCCACTTCTATAACTGACTTAGAATGAACACAGTTTCTTTTGGCCTTGAGAACAGCATGTCGTCATTTTCCTCTCATCTCACCGTTTCCTCCTCCAGCTACACCACTTTACTTGTTCTTCTTATCCTCTCATTTCTCCTTCTCGACTAAAAGCTCAATAATTCAACTGTGCATTGCTAACACAATTTTCATTACCCCACAACTAATTTTCCATAGGCTGAATCTTGTTTAAATGGAAAGTGCACATCAATGATTGGCATGTTTCCAGGAAATCCAGGATTTAAGATCCTTCTTATAGTTAGAACATCATCTTGGAAAGTGACTCAGAGTGTGTGTGTGTGTGTGTGTTGCATGGCGTTGTTAAGGTGGACATGCTGGTATTTGATGGAATCAAGTTCTTTTTATTCCTTTGTTGTGTTTGATAACAAGCAGCCGAATGGTTCTGCTGTGAGAGGCTGAAGAGAAATTTAGAGTTACGCTGAACTACAGTTCAACTTCAGTAATTTTGAGTGAAAAGGCAACTTTTTTTGCTTCGGCCCCTTGATTGCCTGTGTTGTTATAATAGGCTATCAGATAAACACATTTATACCCTGGACGTGAAGCTGCCACGCAGTTGCAGTGCTGAATCAGCTCTGATATCAGCAGAACAGTCAAAGAACATTACATACCTGATTGTGTGCATCGTTATTTTTGAGTTGGAGATGCTGTTTACCGCATCAAATTTTCTCTCTCCTCATGTCACCCCATTGTTCGGTCTGTATACATTATACTCTCTTATACTCTTTCGCTCATTCATTTCTTCCTTTTTCTTTTATATTCTTTGTTTTTTCGTCTTTTCTGCATTCTTTTAGTTCAGTTTAATGTGTTTTTATTTTCTGAGACAAAAAAAGTAAAGTTTCTGCATGCACTTGCTGTCTGTGGATGGCAGTGGGTCCACGACTTCCAGACTGAAGTATAAAAGAATAGTGAAAGAGTTTACTCTTCAGTCCAGGCTTTCAGGTGCGTGTAGCCACAATCAACAGTGTTTGTTTCATGTCACCTTTTGCACATGAAATAAATTGATTCTTTTTGCTATTCAATTTTGTACAGATCACCTTTATCAGGTCAAACATTTTAATTGCGTAATACTTTGGTTTATACCAGTAAAATTAATGACATTCCCATGTGTTGTGTTTTGTGTTTAATATTAGTATTAGTATTGATGTCAATGCTAACATGCTAAACTAACATGGTGACCATAGTACACATTATACCATATAATAATGCTAATTATTATATGTATTATTATTAATGCATGTTGGCATGCTAGTATTAGTATTTAGCTGAAGTACAGCCGCACAATGCCACTAACATGTCAGTTTTGTAAATCCATCATTGAAAGTACCTATTCATAGCCTAATTCAATGCCAACACTGCAAGAAAATGCACATTTTTCTTTTCCATTACTCTAGAAACTCTGCCTATCAATAAACATTTCTCAGCAGTACATTATTGTTCATTCTCCGTGCAGTAACAATGGCTGTTTGGTGTGCATACTCAAACAATTTTACCGTGTGAATCTATTTTATTGCTGCCGTTCATCCTACATGAGCTGAATGGAGCAGAGGTACAGCTGAGGCTTGAAAAGTAAAGCTTAGACTGACAATGTGAAGCTATGATGTCCTGAAATGGCCACTAAAGATTCACACTTTTGATTTAGGTAAAAACATGGCCTTTCCTCAAATCAAATCACAATTGTGGCTCCATTTTTAATGAGCAGTAAAACCCCACAAGTCGGATAGTGTTCTAGACTTTTAGTTTCATCTACATGTGGGCAGTAAGTCTGTATTTGGTCAGGTCCTGTCTCTGCATGGTTTCTTTGACTGTAAGGAGACACACAGCTCTGTCATCTTTTGTTCCTGTGGATAAACAAATATTCATAGCTGGATTTGTTTTTGTCTTCCATATGGGCACTGGTTAGAGAAAATAAATCAATATTTGTCATTTTAAAACAGTACAAATCCCAGTATCATTAAATTGTACAATGACAATTCTCTTTCTTCTCTTATTCTAACCTTTATCCGTCTCATTCGCTTTTATCTCCCTCTATCAGAGGTTTGGCCCTGTGAAAGAAGTGTCGCCCCCTGTTGGTGTGTATAATGACCCACGCTGTGCCCTGGAGCTGCTGAAGAAGTCCACAGGAGCGAAGAAAAGCCCATTTGGCATCACCGCAGTGCGCTTCACTCGTAACCAAAAGAAATGCTCCACACCAGGTCAGTATGTGGTTGTGTGTGTGCCAATCCACTGTGCGCTGTGTTCAATTTGGATGCTGTTCAAAGTGATATTCCTCTTGTAGTTATATATTTTACAGATGCTACCTAGTTTTATCTTTTAGAGACATTTAGCAGTGTTTTGTTGTGTGCATGAGACAGACAATGTAATTGCTTCTAGATTTCTTAACATGGATTTAGAGTTAATAACTGAGACTTGTCACACATCATTGGCACTTGAGTGTTTCCTTATGAGGTCTGAGGACAGTATTTGTTAGCAAGTCTGAATCCCGTTCTCTTTTATTTCAAACAACCCATGCTCTTTAAAAGTTCAGATTTGAACTTGGCATGGCCATTATATTCAATCTAAAAAGTAATAATTAAGAATAAGTACTACTTTGCAGCTTGTAATTGACTTCTGCTGTGGTTATTGTGCAGTGTGTGTGTGTGTGCTCGTATTGTCCCTAGAGCGAACCATTATGTTGTAGAGGTATGAGTCATTTCCGAAGTCCAGTTTCCTATAAAAGGTTTAAAAATATGCCATTTTTCCATTATTATCCATTTTTATCTTACAAATTAAATAGTAGCTCAGAATATGAATCGATTATATAGAAACAAAAATATATGTGTGTTTTTGTATTGCTGAGGCTGCATATATTACACTTAGCAGCAAACATTTATGTGAAAAAAGCTTTCAGACTTTACCAGCACACTTTACCATTTAGGCCTGTTTTTGCTTCTGATAACATCTCTAAGTATGACCATCATGATTTGCCTGGAAAAGATTAAATGTTAGTGTGGTGTTAAAGTGCAGGTCTGAAGAAGTCTTTTGATGTATAGGCTGTGGAACAGAAGTGACAGGTGAGACTGCACTTCATTCCTACAATGTCATTGTTGTACCACATGGCTGCTTTTAAGGGCCTTCCTTTCATTGTAATGTCATTAGACTTTGTACAGAATGTGTACTTGTTGCTTCGTTGTTGTTTTTTTTCGTACAAATGATTTGTTCTTAATCAATTACTGGCTCTTGAAGTATATATGTATTATTTTTATATTGTGCAATGAAATAATCCAAACCAGACTTCTTATTTTAGTTTTTGCCATATAAAACAAGTGTTTCTCTTTTGTATTGCCTTGCATATTGCTGCATTTTTGTGTTTACTTGTTTTTTCTGTATTTGTATCAAATGATGTGTCGTCAAATTGATGAAAGTGTTTGTTTGCTTGGGTCTCCAAATTGCTTGGTAGTATTTTCTTAAATTCTAGCATGCAGGGCTTTCTCAGCCACGCAATTATTAGAATTGAATTATTGTTCTGTGTGAATTTTTGTTTTTGAGCATTTTCTTTTCAAGCTGTTACTGAAGCAGGTGTTCACACATGCAGACATGGTACTGTGCTGTTGAGGACTATTAAAATAGAGTGTCTCCATATGAAATTTAGTGCAGCACAGGTGTGGCTTATGTGCCATTTTCAGTGTAAGCCAACTCTACATGAATGCTACACAGACTTCCAAAACTAAAAACAGTGAGCCAAAGTTACACCTACGCTACGTGTGTCTAATGTCTAATGTGTCTTCACTGTGAGTCTATGCAAATTGCTTTGCATCATCGTAGAGATTTGGACCGAACTAACAGATTTGTAAGTATTCTAGGATGTTGTTCTGGACCATTATATCTCAGGAAAGTGAAACGAAAGACTAAATGGAAACATTCTTTTCACAAATGCAAACAATAATCCCACCTTTCTCTGCTCTGTTCAGGTCCAGGGTCCTATAATGTGTTTGAGCATGGTTTAGCTCGGGAGAGTTTTAAAAAGGCATTTTTAGAAAAAACCAGGAAGGGAGGCTTTGGCTCCACTGCCCAACGGAACTTCATCTTCCACAACAAGGAATCGATGGAGGCCCCAAGTCCAGGACAGTATGAGGTGAAAAGATCCATCAATATAGTCATTCATTTATTTATTTATTTTTCTTTCTTTCTTTAGACATATATGTCCTGATATTGACTCGGCTCAAATATAAAACTCTGTTATTACTTGACATATCATATCGACGTTCATATCCTCCTTGCTTTGTGTGTGTGTGTGTGTGTGTGTGTGTTTGCATTCAGACAGAAAAGAAGACGGAGGAACACTACAAAAAGCAGCACACAGCGGTTTTCAAATCGGTCACAGAACGCCTGGCAGTATCACTACTGGCTAAAGTAAGTTTCTCTTCCAATTTCCCCCACAGTTGCCTTTGTCTCACTCGTTCTTATCCCCACACCACATTTCCGTTGTAAACCTACTTAACAGTGCGGCCTAAGATGGAGTAAAACAGCATTACATGCCAAGTTTTTACTTTCATAAATGGGCCATCACAGCAGTAGCATCTGACCCACTGTGCCACGGTCCTGTTTTCCAGCAGTTAATTTTCTTTGACTGCTTCTTTTTCTTCTTTTCCTCTTCCTCCTTATGCTCACTCAAGCTGAAGAAAACAAGGTCACAATTCATAATAATTAGTTTCTTGAGTGTTGCCTAAATCTGAAGGACATCATGCTTCTTTTATTATGATTTTAAGTACATTTAATATTGATTATGTTAGTGTTATTGTAGGGAATCAGCCATTTGTTTTAGAGAGATATTCTATTAAGATATTCTGGTATTTATTTAAGTAAAAATCTCAAGTATTTCTAAAACCACCTGGCATCAATCTTAAGGCAATGATACACAAGAGTGCCTCGCATAGAGTCATTTATCTAAACCTCAGAAGAAAAACAGGTTTGTCATTTGAAAGTGCTTGGTTACAACATTTTCCACTTTCACTAATTGAAGATCCTCTTTTGCTATCACCTTTTTCACTTACACAGCCAGTTTTTTCACGTATGTTGCTAAAAGTTTCAGTTCAGATAAAGTTGGTGGAGGGAGATACATAGTTGTACTGCTTGTTGCACTTGTGGAACACTGACCTGTTACTCCAAAAGTACTTAACTTTACATTTCACAATATCATTACCTCATGTAAATTAAGCAACCTGTACATTAACCATAGTTATATCATAGTTTTATTTATTCCTTGCACTCTGCTCATTTGCACCTTATTCTTGCACAGTGTTTACTGCATGTATGTATATTGAGAGTGAGATAAATACCGGAGTCAACTTCCTAGTATGTACACATACCTGGCCAATAAAGCTGATTCTGATTCTGATTCTGATTAACCCTGTAATACCTGCAACCCTGAGGGCTGTGTTTTCGAAACTGAAACTTTTAGCACAAACAAAAAAAGTGACAGCATAATAAATAATATTCAATAATATTGAAACAATTTTGAAAAAATCTACATTCTTCAAAGATTGGGTGCTGAGTATAGAATTGTGTAGGTTGAGCTATCTTTATCTGTCGGTTCAGCTTCAGCGCCAAAAAGCAAATGCTGCTGCTTGAGTGAACCAGTAATATAGTAAATGAGATAGTAACAGCACAGCCAAAGAGAACACTGAGATCACTGTAAATTCAGCGAGAGACATTATTTATAGGGCTGCGTGCTTTATGATTGCATCTATTTTTAAAGGTAAACTTATTGGGAATATAGCTAACACTCCGGCATTATGTGTAGAGTACTTGATGGAATTGTCAAGAAATAAATAACAGCAAGAATAGTGCTACACTTGAAAAAGTGACAATGTTTGGATTGTGAAAGCTGGATTTCTTTGCCCTGCTTGACACAGGACAGTGTTTACTTGCATATAAATAATGTGCTAATGAAGAAAACACAGAGAAGCAGCTGGATGTGAGGGCTAGCAATTGAATCTTACTGACTCTAGTATTGAAAAAATGTTTTAGGAGAAAATTATGTAAATGTCCTGCTAAAGTGTATGCTACAGCATGTTAATATTCAAGATACACAATTTGTATTTTCAAGTACACTTCTGGGTAACAGCTGGTGTTTACTCTGATTAACTCTAAAGGTTAGAAGAGCTATCTAAATCTTGAGGCAAAGGTCTCCAGAACTGATCTTAACACGGCAAACTATGCTGCTCTCTAGAAAGACAGAGTTTAAAGGGTAATTCGGCACTCATGACAGAGGGCAGAAAATTGCAGGTTTACTGTTCCACATCACAGGTTTAGTTTGTCATCCTGTAGCTTTCATTTCTCGCTATGTTATATAATGCTGATATAACTACATTGCTTACAGTAACATCTTAGCAGGTGTTTTCCTTTACATGCACTCAAGAAACTAAGTAGGTAGGCACGCAATTGGAGAAAACCTTCACTGGTTACTACAGTGCAGTCTTAAGTTTCTCTCCAACCTTATTTTGGAAGCACGGCTTGCCTTTTTCAAACTGAATTAGTGATAGAAGACTCTGCTCCTGACATTTTCTTGGGCAGTGTGTGTGTGTGTGTGTGTATGTGTGTGTGTGTTGAGTGACGGCTCAGTGAGCGGACAGACAGACAGAAAGATTGGCAGAGAGAGAGAGTACAGATTTTCTTCACAGCGAGAATATCTCTGAATTTTCCACATAGTCAGGGAGGGAAACAAACTTATTTATAGTTCTAGAAGCTACTTTGTGTTAATTTTCAGTTTAAGTTGGACTTTTGTTGGAACGTTTAAACACAAAAGGAGGAGATTTTTAGCCTTTGTGATTCAATATTGAATTACCCTTAAACTGTTACATCTATGAGAAATTCTTGTTTTTTTCACCAAAAGTTACTGAAAATGATGTTTCACAAGTTAGAAAACAGCCGTGCTTCGGTCTCACCCAGGCCCAGTATTTCTCAGTCCTCACCATCAGGACACATAGTCCTGCTGGTTTTCATTCCTGATGTCTAATCAGGAAGTGATTTACACCTCGGACACCAAGTGAATGCAATTAACTACCTGGTAGGCCATGAAAACAGCAGGACTCTCGGTACAGAGCAGCAGGATTAAGAACTACTGCCCCTGCGAATGATGAGTGGAGCCTGAGAAATATACAGGTGGTACACATGAAAATATCGCCAATTATGCCTGCATTAGCAAGTGAACATGCTGATGTTACAGTTATCAACAATCTCCACTGGGATATTCGCCTGCCTTCCTATGTAATTAGGTCAGAGGTCAGGGTCCACTTCATCTGCGGGAAGGACGGTCACTTTATTCCTGGTGCGACCCTGCTGTGAAAAATAATGTGGAATAATCTGGATAGTGAGGAATTACATTTTTGCTGGGCAGATTACTTTCAGTTTCTCCACGTAGTTTTTTTGTTATGGCAGTTTGGATAAACGTTTTGTTTGGACAAACATTTACATTATTGTTAGTGTTGATGCATTCAGATAATGTGGATATCTTTATATCTTTATATATCATATATCTTTTTGCATTGTTTGCCATTTTTAATGACAATGGCTCTGTGTAGTTTCCCATCAGGCTACAGTATATTGTGCTGATGGATGATCTGGCTCACTCAGAATCATTGGTGTGCTAAATCCTAATGTAAACAGTAGAAAACCTGACAGCCGTACTACACACAGTCCACATAATGTCTGTGTTTCCTGTTGTCATGCACTGCTGCGGTGTAGCTACAGTATAGATCTGGATGATCCGTGGTAAACTTTCTTTATATGCCAGACACACAGGGTAATTAAATATTTAACAGTGGCTTTAACTTGGTTCAATTCCCAGTAGCAGTACCTCCGGCTTGATTTTGTGTTCCCACAAACATAATTGGCCGCAATCACAGGTGTGGAGCTGGCAAGGTCGAGGTGAAAAGAAGCGGCTGGTGGCACCATGTGTCACGGAGGGAGCACATGTCTGTCTGCAGCAGGGTTAGCAGTGACAGGGTCTGTAGTGCACAGGGTTTAGACTTGCTAAATTGGGAGAAAATGGGGGGGAAATGCAAAAAGAAGAAGGAAGAAGAAAAAACAACAGCTTATTTAACCGTTCTTTAGAGATGCAATACCTCCTTATTTCCCTTCCTGTCTCGCTCTTTTTTCTTTCTGGGTAGTACCTCTGAGTGCTCCGTGGAGAAGATCTGAGGACACTTGTAATGGCTCGACACAGAGCCTCCTTTATGACCAGTTAATGAAAAATCACCCGGGGACGTCTTAGCTGCAACACTTAGCCACATGCCGCGCCACAGCCTAGGCTGTATCCCTGGTAACGGCCCCCGCTGGGACGGATATTAAAAATGTCTAATCAGGAAGCAATCACAATCATGAGAAGGGAGTAAGACGAGCAAGAAAAGAAAACGAATAAAAGGCAGAAAGTATGTCTTTGATATTTGTTTCATGTTTGGAAGTTTATGTCTTCTGTACTTTGGATTAAAAGCTCCATCGAGCAGTAGAGGTCGACATTTTGTTGGAGAAATGATTCACACTGCACAGCTTTTGAAATGATAAAAATGATGTTGAAATGATCTGTCTTGTGGGGTGTCTTAAACACAACAGGGAGACCTGTAATCTGACTTCCAGAAGATGTTTATTACATTCTTTCTTCTGTCTTTGCTATTAGCTGCTCTGCTTTTTATTTTCCAGATCTTTTGTTTCTCAGTGTTTGTTTTGTTTTGAGGCAAAGTCCAGTAATTTTGTTTATTTGTTGGATTAACAGTTTCCCAAATCCAGTTTATAATGATTAGATTGCCAAACAGTTGCTAATACATATTGAATATGTTTTAACCCTATTTAGGTAGATTTTTCTTATCTTGCGGCGTGCCCTCATTCAAAGGGCGCTTACATTTCTGACAGTCTAAATCAAATCACACCTCAACTAGTTCAAATATTTGAAGCTATGTCGGATCTGTATTTTAGCTTCAGGTCTGGATCTGATAGGAGTTGATTACATGTCTGTGGAGAAGAAAGAATCAGACGTGTTGTTGAGAAATGACTGATCTGAAAAAAGAGATGATTATGAGTAGAGCATATCTGAAATAAGAGTTTGCTTTTCTCTCATGTTTAATCCAGTGCTCTTTTCCAGTATTATTTCTCCTGATCCCCATCACTCTCTCTTGTTCAGCTCTTTCCTCCCTGTTTTCTTCCTCCTTTTTTCCTTTCAATGCTCTTTCCTCCCTCCTCCTACCCCACGTTCCACATCCCCTACTCTCCATGTCTGGCCTACACCTCCTTCCTCTTGGCCAACCCTTCCTGATAATGACCTTTCTGTTGCAGAGGTCGTGGGATACCCTAGGGCAGCAGTGGGAGAGAATAAGTGAGGAATTTAATTTGGACCTGTGTTTTACCCCGAGGCAGTAGAATTCTTCTCTATAGATCAGTGAAATATTGCCCTGTCCCTTGAAGCGACATGAAACAGAGTTTGGTGGGGAATTTTGTCTGTCAGTCAGTTTTTACTAATACGTTTCTGCCTTTTGTCATCTCGGTCGATTTTGTCCTGTTGTCAATGATGTCAAGATTAATAGAGGTCCTGGTGGATGGTTATTGTTATACTCAGTGGGACTGAGTGATTGTCAATGGCAATGGCATTGATTCAATAATGAGGTGTTACCGATAGCTTTAATAAGAACTGCACTTTCACTTGTAAGTGCACTGTCAGTGAATTGCGGGCCATGGGTTAAATTTACAGTGTAGTCCATTGAGATACTGCAGTGAAATCATACTGTCAGTTATCCATAAGTTATAAACATATGTATAAATAAAAATACATAACATGAGTACAGAATAGTAATGATAAAGCCTCTGACTCACCATGTGGCACCGCTAAGACAGTTAAAGAAATCCATAGAATCAGAAGCAGCGGCACATGTTTCGCCAACAACAGTACAGTACAGCTCGCTGTGTGACCATGGCAACCACAAAAACCACACTGAGGAAAACGATGCAAGGGTAAATCTGACTGGTACCAGAGTTTTCTTTTTTTATTATATTTTATTATATTGAACAAATACATCAGTCCACAAAAACTATTTAAGAGGAACATAAACTTTGAAGTGGGCCAGGAAACAATGTTCATGATATTAGTGTTAAATACTTATAAGCTATAATAATCATGTCTTAAGGCTGACTGTTTTCTCTACAGTGAGTTATATTAAGCTATTTTCAGCTACGCGGTGAGGTGAGGGTGGGCTGATGCTAGTAGCAACCTGTAGCGTGTGGTACAGGACATGTCATGTCATAAGGCATCGGAGGCAGTGGTAACAGTAAATTCGGGTAATGAGTGAAAGGGCAAGGAAGGGCTGAAGAAAAGTGGATGAACTCAAACAACAATATAATCACAATATACAGTTTATTAGTGTAAGAGTATTCAAAATAAATAAATTATGGACTTTATTATATTTACTTTACATATTTTTATTTCTTACTGTACATTGCCCAACTAAATTGTCATTTTTGATAAACAAACTCAGAACACATTATAGGTTTTCATTTAAGTTTAACCCTCAATAACAATAAAATCCATATTCAGATGCGAAAGCCAAATAGTTGACAATATAAAGCTCTTGTTCAAGCAGCCTCCATGCAAGTCATTTTAAACTGAAACTCGAACCAAGCAATAATGTCTCTGCCAGTCACATTTCACTTTATCTGCACTAATATCTGTTACGCTGACAATGAGCAACACTTCATTTTTCTCCATCTTCAGTGTGTAACTGGCTTAATGGAATAAGACAGACAATATTAAAACATGGATTTTATTACATTTGCACCGCAGCAACAGTGTGAAAATAATAATGAAAACAAACAGAAACAGGAAGCACCTCACAACTGGAGACATTTCCATCCTTCACTTGGCAACTCTGTCGCTTGTGGAGGTAATAATGCCATGGCAACAAATTATTTTATTATAGTTACTCATCGTATACTTATACTTAGTATAAGGAAGTGTATTTGTACTAATTGTGACCAGGACTGACAGCTAATAAGGCACATGCGGGAATTACTAAACTAGTTAACTGTAAAGGCTGAATTAAGCGTCAGGTGTTGCTGTATGTGTGGCAGCTCTATAGGTACATAGACAGTCTATTGCTAATGTGAACCTCTAAAATGTAACTTCGGTAGGAGCTATGTGGAAAATGGGCTGCTGTGTCTTCCCTCCTACCTGTTTCTGGTGCCAGTTGTCTTCATAAATGTCCTATATAACATAAAAATCATATTCAGTAGCTGCTGTATTGTATTACTGGTTCAGCATCACAGAGACATCATTCACAAAGCTTGACTCAGTCAAGGAAGACCTCATTAATGTCAATTACAAGTGGAAAAACACCACATTACTCTCAGAAAAATAAACCACACACAATGGGCTTGAGAAAGATAGAGAAAAAAAGGATTGATGAAACTGAATGGAAGAAGCAGTGGGAGGGAATGAAGGAAAAACAAAGAGAATGAGGAAAAAGAGCCTCTGTGTATAATGGGTAATTATCTATCCTATTAGCTCTGGTTGAGATAATTGGAGTGTTTGCTAAACATATATTTATCAATCTGCAGCATCATCCCCCTACTCTGAAGAATGAATCGAACGACAAAAATCCAGGAGGTGAAATCATACTGAAAATGAAGAGGGGTGGGGTTGACAGGAATAAAGTAATAAGCGAGAAAGAGAGGCTGACAGCAGAGAGAGAAAAACATAATGTAGACAAAGAAAGAAAGAAGCGATTTGAAGAAGTGAGACGTTACTGTCTGTATCTATAGAGAGATAAAGAGGATAAATAAATAAAAGCCATTTGAGTCAGACAAAGAGTGTGACAGCTGCAAGGAAGGTAATGCTATGGGCAGGAGATTCTTGAAGTATCTGGTAGAGGAAAATATGCAGCGGCCCAGGGTTTGTCACTTATTGACTTTTTGTCTCTCTGTTTCATTGCATTTTTATGATATATCCATGGACAGCTAATGGCATGTCATGGTACAGCCTCTGTTTATGGGAGACAAGGGAGTCGGGTGATGAAAGAAAAGGGACAAAAACAGGAAAATGGAGTTATAGATTTGATATGGATTTTACTGTCAGCTGTCAGGGTAATGATGATGATGTGAGTCCCTGTGAGAATTTTAGCGCGGCCACAGACATACACGCGTGCACATACAGAGAAAGTGACAACAGTACATATTTATTTATGCAGAAATACCCGGAATGTACATACAGTATACAAATCTGCATGTGACCATTTGCATGCACTTATGAATGCTCACACATTTATTGTAGTACCACATATATAGGAGACGCACACGTGCACAATTAAGTGACTGAATGAGAAGAGGGACTTAGTGACACTTCCAGCCCGAGGCTTCAGACAGTAACACTCCCATCATGCTCTGCTCAATATTCTCCTGCACAATTAATAAACGTGATGGATAGAAAGATTTGAAGGGGGGGGGGAGGGGGGGGGGGATTGCAGTGTTGTTCTGACAAGAGCTTTTTACTCCCTTTGTCTTTCTACTTCACTCTGCCCACTCTCTTTCATTTGCTCTCAGCTATAAACAAAATAAAAAAGGAAATTACAAGCAATGACATTGATTTTGTGCACGCCAGTCAGTCAGTTGGCCAATGTGTAAATGTGGCCGCCATGTGCGCGTCTCCGTCAGTTGATTTACCCACCTACCTAAAGCTACCTATCTGCTTCCGCCTTGCCACTTTCCTCTAAATGTAAAGTTTCAAAGTTTTTTGAATAGTTTAACTCAGTTTAAATATTAAAATAACATTTAAACAATCAAAAGCCACAAGCAGCAGTGCTCCTTTTTCACTAACTGGGCATTTAGACTGAAAACAGCTCTGAGAACACAGGCTGCATTGGTGTGTGGGGGTGTTGCTCTGGGAAGTGGTGAGACACCGAAATATAAATTAAGAAGACTGATTTGAGTAAAAAAAAAAGAGTTTGAAGGTGTATCAAAAGCCACAACACTGCACAGCTGTTTATACTACAATGAGAGAGGATTTTACAAATTTGGAGAGTTATCATTGCAACAGTTTTCTCCTTCATCGCAAAATTGCGAGGTAAACAGTAGTAATCTAATCTAACAGGAATTAGCTATTGCGCGTATTTGATTAGCCAACACAGTGCTTTGCTGGATAATGTTGCACTGACCAAAGCCAGGTTCAGCTTTATTGTTGGATGACCTTGCATTTTTTGTATGTTTTAACAGAGCAGTGACCTCATAGAAATGAATGAGGGGGCTGCATTTTCTCATGCTGTGCTGGATCGTTGTACCGCTGCTTTGTTTATTTGCCCCAAACAGCCAATGTGCCAACTGTACTTTAGCTGCAAGTGTTTAGTTCAGCCTCAGACGGATCTTACAAGGCACCCCAGTTCTTTCTACTATTCCCCTCCAGTCTCCCTCCTTCTGCTTCAGTTATCTCAGTATGTGTATGGAATAGATTCATAAAGCCCTGGACAATTTCATATTTTGTATGCAATCTCTATCTGTACGGCTGCCTCCAAAATGTGCTTTGCGTTCTGTCCGAACCCACACTAAGTCTAAGCGACTTTTGGAATAGCAGGGTCACTGAGGGCTCTACCTTCGCTCCCCATCGCCTCATCGAGCTAGAGTCACGATTAGTAACTATCAGTGTATAATCTATTGGCTTAGGGAACAAAACCCCAAAAATCCATTTCCTTATTTGACATTGACACCATTGACATCATGATAAGGCTGTTCAAAAACAACTTATTCTTCTCCTTCACAATTGTGAAGCAGTGGGGGAATGTTCTTTTTGCTTTTAACACTTGTGCCAACAAATGCTTGCTGACTCGTGGCAGGTCTCAGTAGGGCTCCTACATTTTGGTGATCTCTCAGCCCAGGTCTTTTACTCAGTCTGTCTTGTTTTTAACTTGATAAAAGATTCAGAAAAGTCCACCGGATAAAAACTCATGAACAGAGAAGTCTGGCCAACAAAAAAAGAAAATTCATGAAATACATTATGTTTAACAAATGAAGTACAACTTCTTATTCTTCCATATGTGTCTCCAGGTGGTGTCTCAGAATGAATTTACCTTTCATTGTGAGTATAGTGTCAGATGCAAAAGCTGCAGGTCCAGTGCTTTAGCCTAAACTACTGTATGTCTTCCATTTACTTGCAGACGCATTATTTACGCCCTATTTTAAGCCATTGTCTGGCCTCTTAAGTGCCTATGTCTGGGCTTCTATTCTCGTTTCCTTCTTTACTCTTCAGATAAATGTTGTAAAATTGCTGTCCATTAGAAGATGTGTGAGATGAAATAAAAATGCTCTAATTCAAACAGTTTGTTGGATCTAAGTGAGGTCTGATTCTCAGATCATATATTGGTCTGATCCGCTAACAGAGATAGAGAAAAAGGCTGTGCGATAGATGTTGATCGACAGAGAGATAAAAGGACACGACTAAAAGTTTGGAGTTCTGCCAGTAACTTCCAGAGGCTGCAGTGTTTATGAGCTTCACAATATTAAAGAATTGCACACAACAGATTACTTACAAATTATTTTTCTACACTAAACTAAACTTTGTCCTGATGGTCGGGAAAGACATGGGTGGGTCAACAAAACGTTGGACGTTAACACAAGTTCCTGTTTTCTATCGATGGTCAATGTCTTTTTTTAAAAACTATTACCGCTATTGTTCCCTAACCTTAACCAAGTGGTTATTACAGTAACCATGACACAAAGATTCCCTAGCCTTAACAAACCCAAACCATGATCTTTCCCTAAACCTTCTCTAAAGTTGTTTTTGTGCCTAACATAACCAAACTTTAACCATCGTGTTCTCACATCATACACCAGATATATTTTTTAACAGTGAATTATAATATTTTTGGAAGGCACAGACAAATTAAGTTGGTGTCACAACAGAGAACGCTTCCATGTGTCTTTCTAGAGGGCATGGACAAACAATGTATTTTTGATGTTTAATTTGGAGGCCTTGTTGCAATTTTGGTTTTGAATGACAACATCGTTTATCTTGCTCTCTCGTCCTTTCCTTTTTTTCCTTCTTATTTTGTGGACATTTTCCCTTTAGGGTGGCACAAGAGTGTCCAAAATTTAAAATTGCTCATCCTCTGGGAAGGATAAATGTAATCAGTTTTGTCACAAGAGTTTGATATTTCTTGTGTACAAATAGAATTCACCAAAAATGGCACAGGAAACATTAATTCTAACTTATGACGATCTCAAATCCTTTTCCCCAAATAAAGCAGTTTTTTGACAGCTTTCATTATTTGCAGGTAAACCAAAAAGAAGCTGGGAGAGAACGAAAGAGGCTCATTCTAAGACACAATACTAACTGTAGTGTCAAGACAGATAAGGAGAAAAACAAAAGTCAACAACAATATAAAAATACAAGGCTGTTTATCAGCTGACCAGGATGCCCCAGGTTGCTGAGCTTCCCTTATTGTGAAATGTCAGTGTAGGTAAAAGGGACCTGTCACCTAATATGTGGTTTGAGTATTAATCTTTTAGATTTTTAATTTGTCACTTGCTAAATGGACTGATGCTCACTTCTGACTTCACCTGTCCTCTAATTAAATTGTGGTAAGCTTAATTTCCTGCCTTGAGTGGGACAGATGCATATTAAGTGATTCATATCAAATGAAAATATAATGTTGACATTTTTAATAGCACTAGTACATTGTTTGAAATCTGTCTTGATTTCCAAAGACACCATGGGGAAGGAGAGGGGCGGCAAAGTGAAAGATAAGTGAAAGTAGAGACCATGTAGACCGTAAAAAGGAAAGCTTCAGCCACTGGAATAAATGGGAAGATGAGACTGCATGGATGAGCAATAGAGGAAAGGACAGAGAAAAGAGAGCGCGGAACAAGTGAGTCTTAAAATGTGTGATAAGGCACAGATGGAGAACTTGTCTGTGTAGCACTTTTAGATTTTATGATGTGTGGACGCTCTCTAAGTTTTTGCTTGGAGGAAAAGATCACATATGCGCTGTAAAATTATTTTTCTCTCTTTCCTATTCTTCCCCTCTTGCTGTGAAGTCCTGGTTATTGTTACCTCCCTGCTGCCTTGCTGTTATAAAACAAGTCAAGTGAAAAACAGCCCTTCCTCAAAAACAGCCTGTGACTCAAAATAAGACATTTTACAAGGGAAGGTGGATAAACACTACATGATTTCTAGCAGATTCACAACTCTAGAGCAAGCCTTTGTAGAGTCCGTACCTACAGAATGCTTCATTACTTGCATTGTACACAGTATTACCCATCGCACACCTATCCTGCATGTACAGTGGTAGCCAGGGTTCATGTTTGTGATAACCTATCAAGCCAAATAGGAAGCAAACACTGTGATTGAAATACTTCTTATAAAATGCATCGGGGGGAGAGATCATATATTCACCATATTCACACGGCGGCCATTTTCCTCTGATGTCGCGTCATGGATAGTGAGGGTAGAGGTAGAGGGACAATCAGGCCATATCTCAAGGTAAAACAACATTTGATAACCCATTAGCTAGGAACGGCGTATATCAATTCTGAAATATCAGTGCACATCTTGGACACATTTATTTAAGCCTGAAAGTAAAACACGCTAGATGTAATAAATCTTGCAATTTAACGTTAACTGTGTTGCTGTCTCTTCACCCGACCTCAGAAATGTTCTGGTTAAGTCACAACCGTTATGTGACATTATGCTCACTGGAACACATATTTCTGTGTAATGTTCATACAGATTACATCCACCACAAAAGTGTCTTTCGAGCACTTTATCAATGTTTGTAACGTGTAACGTTAACACTATTAAACGGTATGTTAATGTTAGTTAGGAAGTGGTTGAATTCTAATATTGTCTAACTATGCGGTTTTACCTTTAAATATGGCCCGATGTCCCTCCGGATTTTCACTATTCATTGTCTTCTCAGTTGCTGATCAATCGCGAAGCGGTGAAATGATAACAATTTGTCACATTCCCTATGTTTATACGACTTACAGCCTGAAACACGGCAATATGACATTATCCTTTTTTATAGTATTTGAGCCTTCCACCCTGAGCGTGACGCGTAACTGTGAAAGACAAACCATCATACCTTCATGTAAACGACAACAACAAAAACTAGGTCCTTTGTCATTGCCTTCCCAAACGTCCCATTCTGTATGTACATTTTCTTATATGACAGGAGCAATGTTGTTATGAGTGGATCTTGTTTTGTTTGTATCATGTGCAAGTGCACAGTGACACATTGTACATTCCTGCTGCTTTGTTTACAAGCTACTCTGCTGATCGACAGTTGGTGACACTAACACAGCAAGAAACGCAGCACTGCGCCAACAAAGGCAGGGAAAAAGACAACATACTAACTACAAACCACGAAAACATGGATGTAAGCAATGCAGGATTTAAAATATGCACTCAACACAATGAATCTAAACATTACCTTTTCTTGTTTACAATAAAACTCCACAGTACACCTTTATGCCTAGGCAATAAAGATACTGAAAAGGGTTAAAGAACAACTGTGGTTATAGTCTGGTTCAAGTTGACTGTTGGTAGGAGGAGGGATGCCAGAAGAGCTTGCATGTCAGAAAAATAACAAGAATTGTTTGACCAAAATATTTCAACTCAAGGTCCACTTATGAGCTTCCAGAGCTTTCAGTTGCATCTGTTAATGCAGATAAATGATAACTGGATGTGGTTGAAAGCTCAGGAAAATAAGCTAGCTAGCTTGTACGTTTGTTACTAAAGTCAAGAAGAAACGTAAGCGTCAAACATATGTCAAAACTAGCAACCACCAACTGCTGTTCTGTTTCTGGTGAGGAAAGTCTTGCAAAAAGCACCACATGGAGAAAAAACTCCACATTTTGAGTTAAACTGATTTTTTTAGTCCCTTTTGTCTCTCTGAAAAAGCTGGCACATACACACAGGAGATAATGTATTCCTTCGTGTGTTGTTGGTCTCTCTCTCTCTCTCTCTCTCTCTCTGTCTCTCTCTTTCTCTCTCTGTCTTAAATCCAGTGTCATGTTCAAAGAAACAGAGTAGCACAAGCAGACTCAAATTAAGAAATACAGTCAGGTAGCTGCTTTTACACAGTACTTTATGTAAAATAACATTGTTTTGATAAATGAAGCCTTTCAGATGCACCTTTTCTGTCTAGTGTCAGAATCAGCCACGTGGTCTGTCTGTCAAATTTAATTTGTATCGACCTGCTTTTGAAAATCTTCAGTGGCGTGTGAGAGATTGGATCCCATTTGTATTTATTTATCTGAAAATAATGGAATTGTCAGCAGATACCTGTGGACCCGTGGCACTGCCCAGAAAAGACATCAGTATTGAAAGAAATTATAAACTTATTTTTCATTTTATGATTGGATTAGAGAAAGGGAAATGTGACCAGGCCTGGTCCTTTAATTTGATACTGTTTGTTTATTATCAGGCTTGAGTTTTACTTCTGCTGCCAATTTTCTCAATGTTTATTCTATTGTACTCCTGATTTCCTGTCTATATTTTCTGCTTTTCTTGTCATCTTCTTCCATATCTGTATTTGTTTTCTCTCGGCAAGTTAATCAGTCCCTCTCCGTCTTTCTCTTCACCACACTCCTCATGTGGATAAGGTAGGCACATGTGGTAAGCAGCTGTGTCCCTCGTGTGCATGTGCATGCTTACATGTACATATCCCTGTCTAAAGTATTGGAACCAGCTGTGGCCAGCAGCTGTGTGTATAGTGCATTGTGTGTGTGTGGGTGTGTGTGTGTGTGTGTGTGTGTACCCATATGCAGGTGTGGGCTCGTACCCATTTTATGCAGCAGCTGTGTGTCTTGTGTGTGTTTGGTTATGGACAGCTGTTTAGTAGCAGGTGATGATTTTAGGAGCCAAGCAGTCAGCCAGGCAGGCAGCCAGAGGGACAACGGGGAGGGCCAAGCCCAGTAAGATGTAAGGAGGTCTGGACGTTTACTCAACCAGGCCTTCTGGACCTCTGTTGGATGCCTGGTGGTTCAGGAGGGACCCAGCTGTGGGTGTCAGTGTTTATACAGGACTCTAAACCTGCCAGACTTCACAGACAGCTTACTGATTACCACTGTATATAAATCACTCACAGGGAGACAGTTATAATGATTCAAGGCTTAAAATGATCTGGCTTTAAACTCACAGATTAGCGGTCTACATGTAAATTCCACTTGCGATGTAGTAAAATGAGGGAATTTAGACATTGAGACAAAGAGAGAGGTTAAGCAAAAAAAAGAAACTGCAGCGATAGAGTTGTAATGATAGATGTGAGGGAGGACGGACGTTTCCAACTGGTGGAAGAAGAGTGAGATGAAAAAAGGAGGAGAGAAAACAGTGGAGCAGTAAGCATCAAAAGATGATGGACAGGGAAAGAAGATGGGGAGCAAGAAAGGAAAAACGAGAAGCCAAGGCGATCATAAGCAAATAAGGCAAGGGCAAAATAAAATGAAGGAGAAAGCAAGATATACAAGACTACAAAACACAGCAGAAAACTGTAACTGTCAGCAAATTGTTAGACTAACTGCTGCCTATAAAGTGCGAACAGCATATGGTTTCCTTCTGTCATTCCGTCTGTATTGAAGACCTGTCTAAAACCTCATTAAGGCCTTATGACACCAGCCATACCTCCACTACTAAAATCAGACAGATGGTTATCAAGCTCTATGATGAGACACCAGCTGTGTTTATGACAGTATGACATAGATAGTCTATTCTGGGAGGAAAACTGGCAAACAAATGCTGTGGTCGCTTCAATTAAATACTGGCGATCTATTTTGTTACATAAGATAAAGCAACGCACAAAGTCATAATTAGGCATTAAACAAATGCTTAATTGCTGCTGCCACACAGCTGACATGCTTGTCATGCTTGTAATAGGTTTGGTAACCTTTGCTGGGTTAAGTAAAGTGAGGACAATATTTGTTCTTAAAAGCTTTTGCACGGGCAGTAAAATGTGAATTCCTAAGAATTAAAAAAGGCAATGTAATAACAGTGTAATGCATCAGTTATTATATTTTGGCATATATTAGTACCCAAAACGGACAGAAAGATGAGTGTGGAACGCTGCACACTCACGCTCAAAGGTCGCCATCTTGGCTATGTAGCAGAAGGGGATGGTCACGTTTGCGATTGTTACGGCTAAAATAAAAGTTCGCTCATTTTACATTAGTTGATTTCAATCTTGGGGGTTAGGGTTTTTTTAGAGCTGACTATGTCCAATAAAACACTACACCTCTTTGATTTCTGAAATTCCAAACCAAATAGCTGTTTAAACTTGTAATTGTTTTAAGCTTTACAGGATTTTTGTGTAATTATTTTGTGTTCATAATCACTTTTTGGCAGACAATCACTTTTTGGCGCACAACAACAGTATTTGATTTGAGACGATACTACCTGTCAAAATGAACGCGCTACACAAATCAGTACACAGTGTACACAGTATACTGCATGTAAGTGTACTAACGGTTTGAGACACAGCTTAGGTCTGCTTATTGTGTAGTATTTGTGTACACTTTTTAATATGCTGCATCTCCTGCCTGCCATTAACTTTCACTGTTAAGAGGAACAGATAACCCTTATGTGACACTGTGGATTTAAGAGGCAGAACCTAAGTAACCATTATTATTTATTAGACTCTAAATGGGGATATCCAACCTGTTCATTATCTGCATAGTATGCCAGCACGGCTGAGGACAAAGTGCAAAGTCGGTGCAATAGCCACTTTTAAGTATGTGCAGCTTTTAAAACAGAAACTTCATGTACATTTTTGTCTCAACTTTTAAAAGTGTAAATACAACACACTTTAATTTAAACTTTTGCCATAGAGCATCAAGTACAAATTAATTATAATTGAGCTACTTTCAACCTTTCAAACCTTGATTATGATTGTTAGTTATTTCTCAACACAAACTACTAAATTCATTTTTAACTTGAGAAGATAAAGTGAATGATAAAAGATGACAGAAAACACACAAAGTAGAGCCATCACTGACTGATCACAATAGTGAGTTTTTTTTAATTTTTAAATGACTTTGTGAATGCCGTGGGTGTTTGTGTGCAGTACATAGTGCAGGGTATTGTCTAACACATAAACACACATGCATGTACACACAGACAAGCAAGCACATGCACACAAAGAACATATATTAACTCAATGTACAATAATTTGAAATATGGAAATACAGTCTGAAAATAGCATTCTGCTCCATGAGGAATAATGAAAGGTTTTAAGAGTAATGAGACAATGAAGAATGGTGGTAGCACACACATCATGTTATGCATGGCCATTAGTCAAAGGTGTCAGTATAGTATATACTAAGCCAAATTGTCAGTATTGCTGTTGTCAGGTGAACTTGAGTGGCCATTAGTGTGAGAGAAAATGGTGTGGAAGAAAGGCTATAAGAAGATAACAAACATCTGAATTTGTGTTTGCATTTTGTTTAAACTCTTATGAGGCTGTCCATAAAACTGAGACTATGCTTTGTATTTTGTATTGGATGTCAAGGATGCTCCAGTATATGTTGTTAATCTCTGTAGAAATATTATTTTTACTTGATTGTAACGGAAGGTGAGAGCAGTGGCTCATTCACATACATCTTAAATCAAATAGTTACAAATAGGGCTCATTATTTTGTATTAAACAGAATGAGTACATTTATGAAAGAGACATACGGCTGTCTCCTGCTATTATGTACTGCTCAGAGAACCCCACTATAATACCAGTGGGGATTGTGCAGCTGTTTTGCGTCTAGAAGGGATTTTTCTTTTCAACCAGCAACAGTGATCTGACACAAGCCAGTGGTAATCAGTTTGATCAGAATCAGAAAAGCCCTTCAACAATGTCAGATGCAACTTACGAATCTATTCATCCAGTTATGCTGTTGTAAACCTTCAAGGAGAAGGTCATTGTCATTTTGTCCATGAGCCAGTGGAATCTTATCTGATTTTATGGTCAGTTTTGTTGTTTGTTTTGTTTGGATTGATGAAATTTTACCAGACAAGCGTATTCTGACTGAAGTCTTGTGTGTAGCCTAGACATATCTAGGATTTATAAGAATGTTTTGTGGTACTGTCGTGCTTTGAGAGATGATTTGGATTTTTGGCTGAACTCGATGCTGTTGATGCACAGTTTGCCTCTTGACAGAATCTTACGTAAGGCAGCACTACATATTGCAATATCAACTTCAGGACATATTGTAAACAGTTCGTGCATGGACTTTGGCTGCATTGCCTTCCATTGTGCACCTTTACCTAATATAGTATTTACCTATTAGTTTATTTAGTATTTACCATGACTTCATGATTTAATAAATCCCCCCCACGGTATGCTTGATTGGTTGTTCTTTACTGTCTTGACTAACTAGAACTATCACTTCAAGTTTATATATGACATTTTGCATCAAAAGATATGAAGTAATAAGAGTATTTTTTTCTTGCTCCACTTTCATTATAAAATACTGTCAGGTCTGACGATCTGTCTTGGTGCTAGCGTCACATCAATATTCAATTTCAGTTATTCTGTGTCACTGCCTGCCTGGTATCTACAGTATACTGTATGCACTCTGAGATATTTTTCAGACAGTCAAGGACATTGTGACGGAATCGTTAGGAAAAGTTGTATTTGTGTTCGGCTCTGTGCATGTAGGAAGATAAGTATTGAGCTGTCTAAATGTCGAGGGTGTGTAATTAAAGACAACCTGAGTGCTGTCAATAGGTGATGACTGCTACTGGGAACAGTGGTTTGCTCCATATTCAGGTATAATTACGGACCAAAGGGCCCCTTGACAGGTGTGCGTGTGTGCACACCATGTTGCAGAGTTTGGAGGATGATTGCTCTGCACTGTTAGATCTGTGACAGATGTGTGCCTACAGATGCATATGTGTTTCTGTGTGTGTGTTTGTGTGTGTGTGTGAAATCCACCATAAGACACACTCCAAACCAAACCATGGGATACAGTAACAGGTGACAAACTTTCCTCACCATCTTTCAATTCATCTTATTTTGCAGCACTGCCACAGTTGCTTTCAACATCACACAGAATATTGTCTGTCTCTGCGTGTGTGTGCCTGTAAATTGACTGTCTCTGCATGTGTGTGCGTGAGGTTGTGTTGTCGTGCACATGTTGTGCTTGCCTCCTTTTCCTCCCACTGTGTCTGTAATGAAAAGCTAAATAGCCTGGGTTAGCAATGATTAAAGATGGACTTCTACCTAGGAGGAGAAGGAGAAAACAGCGGTCGGGCAATGACAGTTTGAGGTAAATGACAGCCCTGCTATGTTTAGGATAAATGGATCGTGCAGCTATATTCAGCCATCGCCATCAATTATTCAAAGACCCACCGACAAGACAAATCCCCAGCAACCCAGTAGTACAAGTTCCAAACCAGGTGACATGATTCGCCCAGTTCCCTTCTCAGATCCCAATTTCGACAACTGGGATCCGTTAAATGTTCACATTAGCAAAGGTGCCACTGTGAATTAGCTCTTAATTATTAGCAATTCATTAATGACCAAGAACGTAATGGCGTTGTTATGGAGGCTATTTATCCTGTGATATTCTGCAAGTGTCTCCCATGTTCCTATCATTGTTCCTCCCTCTGCGGAGAAGCCGCATAATGACGGGTCCATTATGAGCCAACCACTCATTTGTGCCATGGAGGACATATCTGTTTGTGTGTGTGTTTGTCTGCATTTACATGTAAATTATGTGACATGTACTATATGTCCTTGCATTCTGATACGCTGATATTCATGCATCAATGTGTGTACTTGGGTTAACACGTCTGACAGCGTGCTCTGATAACAGATGGGCGATTTGGTCATTTATTATTTATAAGGTGCGTGTGTCCGTTTATACTGTGTATATTTATTTATACTGTACTGTATTTAATAAGCGGACCCCAGAAACGCCACATTTTGTGTTATTGTGTGTTACATTGTCAGACATTTCCCAGAGCACTAGAAAACAGTGCCAAGTGACACTGTGACTCAACCTTGTTTTCTTCACTATCATTCAGTTCTTTCTAATATATAGAAATTATGTGCAAAGTGTGTCTGTTTTTAGACTACTGATTTTGCTATTCCCCTGACTTTCCCTCTAGTGCCAGAGGTCCATATTTTTAGTTTTTTACTGAAATGTCTTGACAGCTATTGCATGGATTTCAATGAAATTTGCTACAGATATCCATGGTATCCAACGTTGGTGATCTTCTAACTTTTCATCTAGCCGCATTAGCAGGTCATAGTTTTATCTAGTGAAACCTCTCAAGATCTACTAGAAGAATTGGCACAAAAATTCGTGCAAACGTTAGCGTGCTAACACGCTAATCTAAGATGGTGAATATGGTAAACACTAAACCTGCTAAACATCAACATGTTAGCATTTCGCTACCATCACAGAGCCGCTAGCATGGCTGTAGACTCGTGATCTCGTTATGTACATATAGCCATGTAAACTAAAACACTCTTCTTTCCTCTCCTCAAACCTTTAGGATTCCCCTCCACCAAACAGTTACAATGTGAGTCAGACATTTGAAAAGGCTAATGCTCGCTGCTACTTACAACCCCGAAGTGAAGGAGCTAAGAGACGTCAGAGCTGCTTCCTCTCTGCAGCACCGCGGGATAATGTTTTCCTGCGATGTGACCCCAGTGTACCAGGTATCATATACACAAACAGACAGAACAGAATATCTATCTATCTATCTATCTATCTATCTGTCTGTCTGTCTGTCTGTCTGTCTGTCTGTCTGTCTGTCTGTCTGTCTGTCTGTCTGTCTGTCTGTCTGTCTGTCTGTCATTGTTCTCTATAACATGTACTATTCCATAAATCCATTATACATTTCACAGTACCAGAGATGAATTCCTAACATATATAGTGGGAAATTGTCATACCTATAATAGCTGTATGTGAGGCTGTACAGCAATACTTTGCGTTAAATGCTAACATCAGCATGCTAATATTTATTTTAATTATATGGGATATTGTACAATATTAAACATACAATACATTTAATTTAATGTATTGTACCAGAGTTAGCTTAAAGCTAATTTTAATCTAGGTCACAATTTAAACATACGCTGAGTGACATTGCTAACATGCTGATGTTTTGGAGCTATAATATTTACAATGTTCACAATCTTAGTTTTGTATGTCACAATGCTAACAGGTTTTTGCAGGTATTGCAGGTTTTGGTTTGTAGGTATTTAGTTATAAACCAAAGTATTGGACAGACTGAAATGATGAAGCCAGTTGAAAAGTCAGAAACCACACCAACGGTTTTTAGAGGAGGGCATGAATGTTCATACCAAATTTCATGGTAATCCATCTCATAGTTGTTGAGCTATTTCACCCTCTAGCATAAATTTCAACCTCATGGTGGCGCCAGAAGAAAGGTCAGAGGAACTCCACAGTCATAAGGATACATCATCTAGGAACCACGGCGGTTTGTACCAAATTTTGTGCCAATCCATCAGGTATAGGTTGAGAAACAGTATTTCACAGATTAAGCTAAAAATAAACGAGAACATGACCTGCTTGTGGCGGTAGAGAAAAATTCAGTCACCAAGGATTGTAGGATTCATCCTCTGGGCACAACGATTGTCTGTACAAATATTAACTGCAGTCCATATCGTAGTTGTTGACCAAAGTGGTTGATCAACACAACAACATTACCTCAAGAGCCATGACCTGCTAACATTAGCATGGCTAAAGCTAGTAGAGCACAGTCCTTATCAGCCTTAATTATGTTAAGTATGTTATATTCACTGAAAATATTCCTTTCTTCTTTTCCTTTTAATGTGGCTTCAAATGTTGTGTAGTACCACAACATTTCCACAAGCCAGCAGCAAAGGTTTACAACTGTTCCTCAGATTGGATGAAACTGCTCTTAAACGTTTCACTTCCCTCGCTGAGCTCGGTAACCCTGGCAACAGACAGGCATCACTGCTGAACCGTGGCAACAGACAGGTTTCAGTACTAAAGATAAGAAGTTTAAAGTGGCATTTTGATCCTCTGATGTTTTATTGTTTGGCTTGCAAACTACAAATTCTGAGTTTTTCCTCACGATACTGTGACGATGTCTAAAAATGTTCCAGTCTGAAAGAGAAAAGACCTCAGTGGTGTGTGTTTGCTTTATTCATTCAAAATGAACAACGATGACTAATTCCTAATAAATTAATAAAGTGATTGATCCATTGATAAACAGCATCATCACAGTAATCCATGTCCCTGTTGGAGTCAGTCAGAGCATTTCCATAGAGAGACACTTTGCATCAGCAGCACCATGCTCCAGTGCTCTGG
>JAVQJL010068110.1:0-16690 GCA_036024295.1 Nannoperca obscura
CGTATTGCATATCAACTTTTTGCTCACATGTACTTTGCAATAAGATATTGGTCAGCCAACCAAAGAGAAAGGGAGCCCTGGAAACAGCTATCAATCAGAATCAGAATCAGAATCAGAAATACTTTATTAATCCCAGAAGGGAAATAGCTTTTTGATACAGTTACACTGCTCAATAAAGTTATTGAAAAAAGAATAATAAACAGTAGAAAATAGAGGGTGTAGAGGTGTAGGGTCCGAGGGAGGGTCCGAATATGTTTGGACCAGGGGCCGGAGCTGCTCCAGGACGAGTCTTTCCAGGGCCTTCATGATGTGGGAGGTCAGTGCCACAGGTCTGTAGTCCTTGACTCCACTGGGGCGTGGAGTCTTGGAACAGGAACAAGGCAGGAAGTCTTCCATAGCACAGGGACCCTCTACGGTTGAGCAGAGCAACCGTATCAGGCAGCACACACTTATAAGCGCATGCGCACTAAATCAAGGTGTGAGATGAGACAAAATGTGCTGCAGTGTCAGGTGCAATGTGTGGTGTAGTCAACAGGACCGCAAAATGAAATGACAAAATATGTTGTATCTAACTGTCTCTGCCGCAGATATGTAGAAAAATAAAAGTGTTTCATGACAACGATATGCTTAAGGTTAGGGAGAGAGGGTCTGCTTCACTACAGCTCCTCTCAGGACTCTGTGGGCCAGTACACATGGTTCCTGATTGATCTCTCTCACGCTCCTGAAACCTGTTAGGGAGGGACATCTTACACATTTGTCATTCTTATTGGGTCAGACAGTTTGGTGTCCTCTTGCAGTTCCAGCACAGCTTGCCAATATAGCTGATTTTAAACTGAGCAGAGGTCTACTTAGGCAGTATAGGTATAAATGGTTTGTATTTTAAAACATGTCTGCTGTGCACTAATCATAACTGTTTGCTGATATTTTTGTATTGTGTACAGTCCCGTTGTTGTACTGTCAGCACTGTGTGTGTAGCTCGACAGCATATTAACTCTAATTGTGTGTTGGGTAGCTCCTACTTATTGCATGTAGTGACCTCATGAAGAATTAATTACCATAATGGGCTGCTAATCCCAGCTGTATGAATGAAGTCTCATACTATATCATATTTCCTGTTTTCTCCCAGCCATGTCTTCAATTTCCTCATGTTTCTCCATATCGCTATTGAATGTTCCCTCTGGGGAATATCAAGCTGTTGTCTCTCCTCATCTCCTTCTCTCCCCTAGTCATGTTCCAGTCGCTGCAGACTTGGAGGGGTGGGAGGACTGGAGGGGTTGGCTGAAAGGGTGGCAGATAGCATGTGTGTGTGTATGTGTGTACGAGTGTGTGTGGAAGGCTGCTGGCAGCAGAAGCCATGCTGGGATTGCCCTCTGTTGCAGCCACTAAACATTCTGCTGCCTTCCCATCAGCCCCACTGTTATTACCACGGACCAGCAAACTCACTGACTGACTCAACAGCTGCCTAGGGTGTATAGATGTATGTGTGAGTGTGTGTGTTTGAGTATGCATGTGTTTTTCATGATGAAGCACTGCCAGTGGTGAGTGAGCACTTATATTTGAGAGTGAAATTATGCAAGTGTGTGTGTATATATGTGAGTCAATTGCTGCCAAGTCCATGTGTGTGTTTTCATTTGAATGTAAAATGAATAATGGATGCGTGTATGTGTGTGTGTGTGTGTGTATGTGTGGTTATTATCTGTGTGTGTACTTTTGTGTTTAAGCTGATGTGAAATGATGGGGTGGTGAGGAATGGTGGAGGATAGGTGTTTTGCTTGGAGTGCTCTTGTGTTTGTGTGACTTCCCACCGGTTTTGAAGCTAGATGCTTTTGACCTACTGAGACTTATTCAATCAGAGAATCCCTTCTTGAGTTAAAGGAAATTACTACTTTGTTTTGCCTTGAAGATTTTTACCTCTGTTTCTGCCCTGCTGGTTCAGCAGATGCAACGTTACGTGAAAGCTGTTATTCAAAGTAAATGTGGCACATAAGCTTCAGCTCAATTTAAAACACAAATATGCAGTGGTGGGAGAACTTCTCAGATCCTTTACTCTCTATTACAAGTAAAAGTAATGTATTCAAAATCCTATTTAATGTTATAATACTTCATACAATTTCTTTCCTGGCTGATTTGGCAACACGTGTGGTTACAGGTGGTAACAGCAAGTGCAGTTTGATACAACAGGTCCCAGAATTGCGTGGGCAGAAAACGCTCCTTGAGCAGATCCTCTGTTAAAAATACAATAGAATCCCCATTTCCTGAGAACCTGCAAGTGAAGTAAGTATGAATTGTGTGCAAGAGTGGCAGTCTGCCACTAACAATGAAAATGACTTTATAGAGAAGTAATTGAGAGAATGTAAATACATTGAATGGCTATTGCTAATGACAGCCGATTATACATTTTATCAAAACAGGTTTGATTTCATGAAAATCTGAAGAATTACAACTTTAAGTACATTACAAATACAAAAGTATTATCAACAAAATGTACTTAATGTATCAAAGGATTTATTCTGCATATAATGTATGCTAATATAAAATCTGTTTATAATACTAATGTATCAATGTATAAGCAGCATTTAATGGTTGTAGCTGGAGCTAGTTTTAACTACTTTATATACACTTTGGTACATGGGTACTACCAGTGCTTCTCAAGCAAGGGGTCAGGTTCCTACAAAGTGTCACAGGATAAATAAGGGGGTAGTGAGTTGATTAAAGGGAGAGGAAGGCGGAAAAAACAAAGGAATGCACCACAATTTTGATTTATTTTATGGACTTTTGTTGTTGTTGTTGTTGTTTGTGAAATATTGGATCATTTTTCTTTTTGGGGCATCAAACAATTATTTAAACGACACCATCTGAAATTGAAAGAGAGAATATGTCTTTTTAATGAAACTCCTAACAACTCATAGACATTTGAAACGTTTTTTTCCTAAAATGATTGGAAACCACTGGTTTAACAATGAATTGTATTTGATCAACTTTCCATACACCTTTTGTAAAAAAATCTTAATCTGACATGCAAATATAATTCTGATGTCAAACTGAACCTATCAACCTATCCTTTCAAATCAACAGTATCTTTTTTGGTTTTAGCACCTTCAAGAAAACATTGCTGAATTATTTTTTATAATTTCATGGTGCATTCAGTGGATGCCTGCAGCCTGTTATTTTTTAGCTGGGGTGCTGCTTTTGTTTTCACACGTGGTGTGTATAAATGGTTTAGCACTTTGCAGATCCAGACAAAATTAGAGCAATTTTTAAAGAAGACAAATTTGTGTTATAAGTTGTTGCCTAGGCCCCCTAATAACATAGCAACAAAACAAGGCTTTCAAAGTTCAAGGCCCCTGAGCGTAAACTTACCTGCAGCAAGAAACACAAACATATACTATATAATACAATGCAATAATAAAATTGAAAGATATAAAACACGTGATACAGTAAGAGCAGTGGACGGGATTACTAGGACATAAGTTATATATATAAATAAGTTAATATGTGTCCTTTTAGTGAAAATAATATTTTCTTTTGCTTGGTTCTATACAATCAAACTTGGCTTCCAGTATATCATAACATTTATTTGATTGGTTGGAGTTGGTGTAGATCCCAAACCTGCAGAATCCACTCCTCCTTTCCTGCGATCTGGAAATTAATGTTGGTGTCACTGTGCTGTAAGCTCTCCAAGTAGTGGAGGATGGAAAAAAAACTACTTGAAGTCTCCTTTGGCAAAGGATGTACAGATGCGTCCTTCCCAGACATCTTTACAGTTTTGGCAGAGTTACCTTGCTTTGGCCGCAGCCTGAATATGACATCATTGTCAAAACCTGAGCAACCATGGCAGTCAGGTTAAATCTTTACTTCAGTTAGAGGATGAGCTTGCTTTACCTTTAGTGAAACTTGAGCCGAGTTGGTTGAAAATGCTATTTCCGGCTGACTTTTAATATTTTCAGCTAACTCGTTACAAAACAAGAACCCTGTAAAAAAAGTTTTGAATAAGTACCTAAGGGCTTCATACATGACATAATGTGTAAACACTGAGGCTGCACGCGAAAGTCAGCGTCCTTGTGATTTGATCCAGGTAGAAGACACGGAAAGTAAGGAACAGCCTTGTTCTTATGTTTTATGGTGTAGAGTTAGTTAGTGCTAGTATTATAAAAGTATAAGATAAAAGGTAAAATTAATTTTAACATACTCACACACTTGTATAAGCAACACATATGTTGAATGTATGCTTAATGTTTGTAAGTGGATTGACATGCAGCTTTGAAACTTACATTACAGCAGACAATCTAATTGTTCAGTCTATCCCTGACACTTTTCTATTCTTGTTTTTGTGGTTTGGGAAAGGCTAAAACTGTGGTGTCTCGATATGGAGAGTATCACTCCAACAGCTCCATGCACTCCAGAAATCCAAAGCTTCAGTGACATGCCTAGTTACGGTTGCTAAGCTATGGGAAAATATAAATTGCTGACCAAATAGAACCAAATTATTGACATGATCTGAATGTGTATATTTCCCATATTGGTGAGGCATGCATTTGCACTTAAACAATATAATGTTTCAGCAACATTGACTCTGGTTTATGATGATGCTACAGAGGTGGAATGAGACAGGGACAACTTTGGGAATCAAAGAGGAGACAAACACTGCAACACAGTTATACCCTGCCAGTAGCATCAACAGTGACCTCGGGGAGAAAAAGTAGCTTCATAGCAGCAGAACTGAGCAGCTACTGTATGTAACAATAAAAACGATTTTCAAGTTGTTTAGCTGTATGTATGTATGAATGAATGTATGTATGAATGATCGGTATCTTTTGAGTAGTTAAACAAGTAAAATCCTTACATTCCAACGACGCATAAACATTTCCTTTAATCATTCCCTGAAGAAACCTGCCATGGATGAGAGAAACTCATTCACTGTCCCTCAGGCTGTCATGAAATTATTATTTCCTCCATAAAGCCATACTTCTACGCCCAGGAAAGGGTGTTGATTTGTGGAGACCTTAATGCATATACCGACAACCTGGCTGACTTCAGGGTAAAATAGACATCAGACATCATATACAGTACTGTATTCAGCCACACAACCTTTGGTTGAGAACGCAGTAATGTTAGATTTGACACTCATGTTTAGATCTAGGTATGAGTTATTGTTACTCAGTCATTTGATCATTGTGTTCTTTATTTTAATGATTTTATTATTCATTATACTGAATAACCTTAACATTAGTAAGTCAGTCAGTTGCAGTGTGGGGTGCAGCATCTAAACTACTTGTGGTGAATGAATACTGAGCATTGTGGTGATGTTAAATAAAATGAGAATGAAATTATTCTCATCCACAGCACACATAAGTATGCTATAGCCTACAGGGCTTGGGAATAAACATGTCACGTTGCATTTGGGGTATTTTAGAGGGTGATCTGCCATAATTGTTGACAGCTGCTGTTTGTTTACATATGGTGCTATTTTCCGTCAGGTTTTTCATTGAAAATGTACAGTAAATGATCAAAAGAGGAGGAAAGATATTGCAAAAAACTAATAAAGGGTGAATAGTATAGCATGGAGTATGGAGTATTTTATTAGAAATAAAAACAAATATTCAAAGCTAAGCTATTAACTCATGTGCTCAATACATCCCAACCATGTGTTTTCACTATATTATTACTAGATGAGAAAAATCTACAAAATCTTGTTGTGGCTGTGTTTTTTGGCCAAAACTCATTTGTTGGTCTCATTGGCTAACTGGAGATGGACAGAGTCATTCATCATTAGGACAGCAGACCCTCACTCTCTGAATGAGAGAAGACTCTCTTGGATTAAACATCTCCTCTTGGCTGCTTATGAATACATTAAAGACTTTATATCTGGACAAACTGTAGCTCAGACACTTCTGCAAGATCATAAATGACCTGATGTTGTAAAAGAACTAAAGCATTAACACGCACACAAGCAAAGCTTCATGCAACAAAGAAGGCATGCTGTAACTACTGAGGCTTCTGTGTAGGCAGTGATCTTTAAAAATGGTTTTCTGTAATATACGTAGGATGTAGTGCACGAAAAATGTCTTGAGCTCAAATCAAAATCAAATCAAATTGCAGGATATTATTATTCGTCATGTAACCCAAGCACACTGAGAAAAACATTGGATTGTCTTTAAACAGCCCCCATTCTCACTCCTGAGTCATAATGACCTTAATGTGCTCCCTCCTCCAGAAGGTCTACAGCAGAACCTGCCTCTTGCACCCGGACATTAACCTAAACAAACAGAAATATTAATACTCCAAAGGTCCAGAGGTCATGGAAAGAAGTCGAGCTTCACCTGAGGAACAACTCCAATTCAACAGTGCATCAGCCAAACATACCCGATGCAGAACATCTCCTGCAGCTAAAAGCTTAATTTAGCTGTTGATGAAAGGAGAGAGAGAAAGCCCAAAGGGCCTTCAGTGTCATGACAAGGTCAATACATATCAACAGCTGGATTAGGGTGTGACTAAAAATATCCTAATCAGTTAAGGAACCTATTACCACTACATTGCAACCGGAAGCCTAAAGGCAAATACAAGCAGTGAATCTATTGTAGAATGAGGAAGTACCACTCAATAATGAATATATTTAAAATGGCGTCACATTCCTAAAAATGCAAGAAATCCCTCTTTTATTATTACAGTCCCCAAAAGCCAAAATGTCCCTTTAGTCAACTGGTCCTGGCATCAAACTGATTGAACTGATTTAACTGTTATCTCTGGGATCCTATTTCTGCCACTTGTAAAAAAAAACTTTATCTTTATCTTTATCAATGTGCTTTTTAGTCTTGTTTTAGTCTCAGCTATCACAGTGACAACTCGTGATGGTGGATTTATTCTGCAAATAAATAAACCAAATCACCAGTCTATAAAACTACTAAATGTCAAAGTGAACTTCAGTTTTATTTGTACTAGGTAAATATATATTATATAATATTTGTTGTAAAAACAACAAAGACAAACCATACACGCAATGAGCAACACATCAGCTGATCCGTACAGTTTCCCACATCAGTCACTTCATATCACATTTTTGTTTTGTACATATACTAGTTACTTTTACTATAGCATTGTTTGTAATGTTATATAACTTAATATAATATATGCAGAAGTTTATATAAGAATACTTATCCCTATCTATCTAGCAAACTTAATAGGATTTTAGAGAGACAGAGTGCCAGTGAGGATGTGTGAATGTGAGTGAGTGAAAATGAATGAGGCCCCTCTGGCCAGTGCTGAGGTTTCTCTCTGACACATATTGATTATGGGGCTGAACAACTGCCCTGAGAGAGAGCTGCATACCTGCCTGTGTGTGTGTGTGTGTGTGTGTGAGAGAGAGATTTTGAGTGTGCTTCAACAATTATATCTTAACAAAGACCCAGTGACCTCAAAATATAGGAAGATGAAGAGAACCTAAAAGCTTACCAAAGGATTGTAGTGATGGCGGTTCAATGATCATTTCATTCAAAAATAAAACTCGAGACCACTGAGCACACAAGACAGTTAAATGTCAGCTTTCTCAGGAGTAAACTGTAAATTGACAGCAGCAGCATTATCAGCCATGCAAGCGGTTGCTGACACACAGCTGTGTCGGCAGACGCTGGCGGTAACTGTGGTGCTAATTAAAAAATAATGACCTGTTTGTGTTGTCTGTGTACCAGCCGTGTAATCTACATAACATTATTTCAAATAAGTGAAGTTTCAGGTCACTATTGAGACCTGTGCATATGCAGCGTCAGGGGAAACACTGGGCTCCATATCCACTTAAAGTACTACTGTACTATTGAAATGTAATTTTACTAACCCTGATAGCAAAATAATACAATGAAATTAAAAATAAAAGGTCTCAGTGTATGTGTTAAAGGTAAACATTATACTGATTGAAAGTATTGATCTGTAACATTAATAAATGTTTAAAGAACAAATATGTTTAATTAGTTTGTCCTGTGTAATAATAATAAGACTTATAATATTCTGTAAGGTTTAAAAGTGTAAAAAGCTAATTCTATTAACACATTTCTAACACCACTCTGTGGGACAGTCTTCCAAATGAAACAATAAAATACGTTGTTACTACATGTCCTTTAAAACAACACAGCAGTTGTTCCAGCTTTTTAAATGGAAAGATTTAAAAAGGAAAGATAAAAATAATTTCTGACAGTAAATGAAGAGTGTTTGGGTTTTGGACGGTTGTTCGGACAAAAGAAGCTATTTAAAGACGTCACTTTGGGCTCTGGGAAATTGGAATGTGCATTTTTACAATATTTTGGACATTTTATAGACCAAGCGATAATCGATTAACAATGAAAATAATCAGCAGATTAATTGACAATAAAAATATTTGTTAGTTGGAGCCCTAGGCACTGCTTTGGTTAATGTTTGGTTAGGCTTAGGCACAAAAACTACTTGGGAGAGGTTATGGTTTTGGAAACATTTTATTTTTTATTAAAATGGTCACTTTGTCAAGGATAAGGGACTTTCGTTGTCACGGTTAAAAAAGAAAAAACGTGTTTAAGATTAGGGAATGACTGCGATCATGGAAATATCTTTACTGACTCCCTCTCCTTGTGACTCATCATATTTCTCTTGTCCGTTCTTCTGACTTTTATTGCTGTTCATTTTAGCAACTCAGTCCGTGCTTCCTCACTAGAGCTTCTCCAAATAATAGTCCTGTAAGAAAGAGATTAGAAAGAGACAACTTAAACACTGTCAGCGCAATATTTATAACATACCCACATCAGGAACACCACACCTTTGTTACCACCTTAGTTTAAACATTCTGTAGTATTGTTGTTAGCTGATTCCACTAGACGTGAAAGGGGTCTTGTTTATAAATGCAATAAGTTTACATTGTTTTCTTGCCAAACAATTGTGCACCATGCATTTATCTTATTTACTTAGCATTACCTCTGGTAGAAGAGTCAAACATTTTTCTCTAGTATGGTCACTAAAGAAGGCTTCCTCTGTTTACAGTTTGTCAGCTAATAGAGTAAGTTCATTAGAGCATTGTAATGATCCTCAACACCATGGCCATCATTAGCAGGGTGTTGAATGTTGTTGGCCAAACCGAAAATGTTTCAAGGTTTGATAAAGAAGATAAAGTGTAGGGTTATGAATTTGGAGAGAAAAAAAGTGGTGCTCAATTAAAAACTCCTCACAAGTATGGTAATTAGATTGAGTGAGAATGGTAGTTAGTGTTAGCAAGATGTGGGAGGTCATTTGATGTTTGAGAACACTCTCACTCTCTCTCTCTCACACACACACACACACACACACACACACACACAGACACACACACAGGACCACACCCCTGCGCTGTGTTTAAACTGAGCACTGTTTTCCATTAGGCTTGATTGGAAGTGTTGATTGATTCTGTCCATGTGTTGTCAGATCAGTGCAGGCAAGGCAGCCACTCTACTTTATTGGGACACGGTGGCAGACTGTGGACTGAAAACAGCTGATTCAGCACATAACAGAGCGAAACTGACTGTAGAAGAGTTGGAAACTTTATTGTATACTCTCAAACCTTTGATTCTGTTTGTTACTACTCATTCTGAACATCCTCAGACTAATAATAATAATAATGCATATTATATAACTATAAAACTACGTTTGTGAAGCTCATAATGTTCAGCTGTGGTACATTTGTTTTTCAGATTAGGTCAGACAGGTGTAATTTTGACCTACCAGGCAGCATGACAGCTTAAACACTTTTATACTATTGTATTGTGTTTCATCTAAAGTGATTTTTTTGTATTTGTTTGGCCACATGTGAGCAGCGAAAACAAGCTGTTTGTATACATTAACATTTAGTGCATTTCCATCCACTTGTTTTTTGTGTGCATTTTTAATTTAGCCATAAAAAACCTGTTTGAGCCAAACATTTGACAAAAACTCGAAATATTGCCCAAAAATGACGCTTAGCTGAGATAAATTAAAAACTTAATGTAAAAAAAAAATGTCTTAGTGAATTAGTCATATCGTATATGTATGTGTGTGTGATCTGTGTGGAACGTTTTAATGTTCCTCAACTGAATAAATGAAACCAACTTAAATGCCATATTTCCATCACATTTTCTCCATTTCTATTTGAAGTTTGACAGGCACTATTTTTAATTACGTCCTCTTCTTCTGCAATGGCTCAATGGCACCTGACTTGAGAATTGGCGCCACCGACTATCTTTATCTCGATGTGCTCAACTGTATTAACATAATAGTAGTGGATGGACCCCTTTCCCATAGAAGTAGTCATGTGATCCGTAAAATATAAACATATTGATTATAGGTCTAATTAAATATGCTAATGAATGGCATAATGTCATAAGCTTGAGCCATATAGGTGGTCAGGATATCTCGGCCTCTGTTGTATCAATTTTAACAATTATTCCTGTAATCTGTCTCTCCCCAAATTTAATGCAATCCTAAATCCCTGGAGTACCCTTTTATCTTTACAAAGATTGTATTTGTTGCAAGGCTGTTGGATTGCATTAGTTTGGACAAGTCTTCATGCTGCTGTATTCGCCCCATGAAGCTGTCTGTCGTGGTGTGTCTGTCTAACCACATGTCCTCCTGTATCTGTGTAATTCCTGTCCTGAATGTCAAACTGACAAACTGAATTGGAGTTACTGCAGAACAATCAAGATCAAATATAAGTATGGCTTATCATTCTTTCACCTCTTTCCTATAATCCTACATGTCCTACATCTTATAGCAGGAAATCAACATATCAGCGGGGGCTGATAGTCCTGATGATCAATACAATTGGCTCAATGATTACTTGGCCACAGGCTGAGTATTCTGGCTTACAGATTCCTTGGCTCATAGACTGTCTGGAACTGAGACCACATAGTGGAGTCTCACAACAGCCGCTCCTCCTGGCTCAAACACACAAATAGAACTGTTGCGATTGAGAACAGTGCTGTGGGCAACTCACCCAACATTCAATCTAATGAGGCTAAAAAAGCCTTGTTCTCAAGCCAGACTATTATTAATGTGGTATTCCGTGTGGTGACCGATTTTACTAATCGTGAAAATGTTTGTTAGCATAAGCTTGATGGATGGTTGAAATAAACCGTATATTAGAACCAGAAGAGGTGTTCAGTACGTGTATGACTTTTATGTTTTACAAATCATCAAAGTGAGCTGACTAAACTGAATCACCATTGCCACTGACTGAATCACTAGCTTTGAGCTCAGCCATGACACACAATATCTTAATTCCTGGTTAAAGGGAAAATCTGCTATGTTTAAAGCAGAGCTATATTTTTACAAATGTTGGGGTGGAAATGACTAATACCTACCAAAAGTTTTGGAATTGGTCTAGTAGTGGCCTACGCCCGAATCCGCGAATGGGCTCCAATGGCTGCAACGTAATTCTTTGGGGAAGTTGCGCCCGTGAAAAGTCTGTCCACTAAAAGGGTAAGATTGTTTTTTGTTAAATCAGAAACAGAAAGTCTCGCTAAAGGAAAAGAGGGGAGTGAATTGTTGTAGTAAGACGAAAGAATCTTACTCTTTAACAGTCTGTCCAAAGACTCTTTCCATAATGTTGTCAGAGACTTTGAATAACAATCTGAAACTGTCAGAGGCAAAAACAAGCACTTTTAGTGGACCTACTTTTCAGGGGCTCAATTGCCCCGAAGGATTACGTTGCAGCCCATTTGTCTACTGAACCAACTCAAATACATTTGGTAACTATTAGTCATTTTCCCATGCAATTTGTAAAAAGTTTTAAAAAGTTTCCCTTTAAAAGCTAAATTAAAAGACTGCAAAAGCTACAGAAACAATAATTTGATAATAACAATAATAATAATAATAACTCTCACAAATAGTTTTCTGCCGAGATGTTGACTTTACAAGTGCCTTTCGACCTCGTTTCAATGATCAACAGACTGAATGTACAACTGAACTGAGGACAGAATGAATCCGCACTGAATGGCATGGAGCATGAAGCATTCACTTCTGACATACCTACTGAAGTGCATTTGAACGGTGATGCAGTGGCTTAGCTTCCAAAAAAGGTAAACAAACCACATAGTGACTACGAATCTTTGAACCGATCAAAATGGTCAGAATCAGCAAAGTGTTTTGGATTTTTTATTGTTGTTTTCTCTTAGTCATTCACTTTATCTCTGTTCTTCTTCCATTGTATCTCAATTCATTACCTAAGAGCAGTAATCATGAGTCACTTTTCTTCCCACTTATCCATCCAGCCCCCCATCCTGCAATTACAGGGAAAGTGCATCGATGCACCCTTCGCAAGACACTGACCACTGACAAAAAGACAACAATGCTGTTTCTCTCTCATTGTCAGTCTCTTTGCGCTCTCTTTTTCCCTCTGCTATGACGAGGAGCGAGATAAATCTAATTTGCCTTGAGACGCAGAGCCCTTTAGTTTTTTTCAGCGTGCGGTGAAGCAAACAGAGGAGGTCGGGGGAGTTGATTCACTAAACTTGAAGGTCTGGTGAAATCCTGCTATCTAAATATTTCAAACAATATTTCCTGGCACCAGATGATGGAATGACAGACTGAATGGATTGAAACTATTAGACATAGTTTACTTCTCTGTCATAGAGAAAACACCCATGCTCTTATATGTCTTCTAAATGCAATAACTATCTTTCTATGCTTTATGCTCATTTCATCCCTCTTAATGATGCAAATCCTCCCCATGCCAATCAGGAGCAAAGATGTTATAATCTGTAATCTAATCCCCTCATTTAATCCATTAAGCATAGATTTGCAAATCTTAAAACCCAGCAGTAAGATTGCCACAGGTTTGGTCAAAATCTGTGTGAGATTGTGTGTCCTTGAGCAAATAAGCCACTCTGGGGAAAATCACCATCTAAATGACCACCCAAAATGCAGATTGATGAGTGTGTGTGTGTGTGTGTGTGTGTGTGCAAGTGTATGTGTTGTGAGAAGCAATGAGGGAAAGCTGGAACGCACATACAAAGTACACACTCACACTAAATATCCATCGTGTTTCAAGTGATTGTGGGTTGGACCTGCAAATGTGGTCAAATTATGCAAACAAACACACCACAATGAGAGGACCAAAGAAAACATCCTGCTGTTTACTACCTATACTCCAGTGGTGTGGGGTTGTTGGGGTAATCGGCACTTCCTCGCTTCGCATCGGGAAAAGTCATTTTGTTGTTTGTGATGCAGAAATAAATTCAAATTACTAACTGAAAAAAAGCCCCAAAACATTTACAAAATAAAATTGCAAAGCTTCAGTGTATTTTATATTGTATCTGCAAACTCAGCCAATGGATATCTGCACCTCTTTACTTAAGTACAATGACTTTTTCTACAATACATTTGTTTGACAGTTGCTGTAGCTTTGTGTCAGAGATATGACTTTCAAGTCAACGTTTTTTTAAGTCTATCAATGCTATTATGGAAATTACAATACAGTAGCACAATGGCCAAAATCAGACCAAATAGTTATTTTTTAATGGAAACTTATTGAAGCATATAAGTCTGTCAAATAGTTCAAAGACAACATTCAAAATTAAGCTGCAACTGTGCCCCATGATGAGTCTGAATGTAGTGTTGTTGTACATCACTGCTCCTGGTTTTGATCTCAGCACATCTCTGTTCGGTCGCATTAAAGTCATGATCAGTCCTGGTCCTGAATGTGATTTCACTGCCTAATTATTATTGCTTTCAAAAGACAGAAGTGCACAACAGATCAGACTTGAAACTGCTTTACAAAGGAAACAATAGGCTTTACTGAACATTAGACAGTGTGGTTCTCTCACCTCTCTCCCTCTCCTGGCTGTCGGTGCCTCATTCCCGATGTTTTGGATCTGGATCTTCATCCTCCAGGAGATTCAGCCTCTCCTCTTGTCTCTCTCTGTTCCTTCCTTCGTTGTCCTCGTCTCTCTCTCTCCCTGCGTGTACCTGTGTGAGTGGTGGGCTTGAGTTTTGCCTCTTGTGTGTTTGAGCAGTTTGTTCTCTTCCATGTTCCATGGTGGAGAGGAGGCTGTGTGGTTCAGGTCATATCTGTTTGGTGACACTTGAAGTTGATCAACGTCCTCCCGGATCCATTCTTCTTATATGTTTACAATCTATTTATAATTTTGTCATCATAATTGTCCACTCTGTAATTCTACTATGTTGGTCCATCCTCTATACATGACATCTATTGCCTGTCTGTCTGTCCGTCTGGGATTGATCCCTCTGCTATTTATCTTCCTGAAGTTTCTTCCACTTTGTCCCTGTTAAAGAGTTTTTCAGAATCCCAATCAAGGATCTAAAGACAGTGGGTGCCATGTTCTGTACAGATTGTAAAGCCCCTTGAGGCAAATTTGGGATGTTTGGCTGTATAAAAAAAGGAAGGGGATAAGAAAAGTGATCTGTATTATAAATTGTAAAAATTAGGATTTACAGAGAGATTTGCCAAAAGCCACACTTTATTAACTGACACCTGTTCTTGGTATTTAACAGTTTTCAGTTCTGGTTTGAGATGATGATAACTAATGCACAATATCGATAATTATATCTCATCTATCCCTGCTGATGGTGTGATTCAGCTCATGCAGTTCTGTTTGGGTGTGCGTGTGTGTGTGTGACTGTGTGTGTTGTGTGAGGCTTTTACAGACCTGTCCACCTGCCTGTGTTTGGAAGGCCCTAGCTTTAATTCGGAGCCCATTTTCAGTCCATTATGCCGGGCCACTGGGGAGGCCACAGCAAATTAGAACTATCTCTACTCCACTGACTTCATCATTAAAATTAAAATGGCACTCGCTTCACCCCACCTGTCAAATACACACTTGCACATGCTGACCAGAGACCACACACAAACACAGACTCGTTTCTTGTGTGAAGATGTGCGTACCACACACTCCTGAACATCCACCAACCCTGACACATATCACACAAATTGACATCCCTTCCAAAGATACACTTGTGTAAAATAGACACCCATCAGAAAAAACTCTCTCACACACACACACACACACACACACACACACACAGAGAAACACAGAGTTGTTGAGGGAATAGCAAGTGCCCTGTCACACCCAGTCAATTCCAATATCCCTTGCCCAGTGGCATGGCATATTAACTGCCACTGTGTTTTGTCCAGTTTGGACCACTCTGCCAATGCACGTGTGCGTGTATGTCCAGATGTGTGTGTGTGTCGGCCCATTTACGCAGCAGGGTGTTGCCTTTGATACCAAGGCTAATGTAAGAAGTAAGAATGGCCAAATCATTTAGTTGATATAGCTTCAAAGCCGGTCTCGGCCCACACTGTGGTACAAACAAGATCGATAGAGGAGAATAGGGGAGACCCATAGAGCGAGAAAAGAGGTCCTTGCCTGTTGTAATCACAGCCGTAAAACTCAATAATTACACCAGTAACTCTGTAAACAGGACTGACTGAGGGGAGAAAACAATGCTGGTGTGTGAGTGATGGCTGGCTGGAGCTAGCGCACACATGTTTTGGTATATGTTTTATACGATTTCTCTCGCACTCTGAATTCAAATTTCAAATAACAACTTGTGCACTTATTCAAATGAGACTGAATGATTTCAATTCAAATGAGTCTGAATAAGTGCAGTTAACCCCATCCACATGTATGCATATTCGTATATGCTGGTGTTTGCGTGCTCCATTGTGTAAATCTATATGCACAAGCTTGAGTTGTGTGTGTGTGTGTGTGTGTGTGTGTGTGTGTGTATGTGAGAGAGATAGAGAGAGTGAGTGGTATGCAACACGTTGCAGTCCAGTAAAAGCAGCAAGTTCCTGCTAATGCTCGTAAAAAGCAGCAAGGCTGGTAGGAGCGGTGCCGGCGTGAAACGAGGAAGCAAGTGTTTTCCTCACGGTTCACGGAGGAGTCAAAAAGAGAAGGAGGCGTGGAAATTAGATGAATTGGAGCAGCAGGAGGAAGGGATGTGGGTGGGGGGAGGTAGGGAGAGAGAGAGAGAAAAAGTGAAAACACAAAGGAAACGTTCAGATGCGTGCGCCACTGGAGAGGGAATCGACTCGATGCCTACTGGCCATGAAGTTTGAGGAGTATCATTCTGCTCCCTTACACTTAAAGACAATGAGAAGACGCTCGCATGGCTGCAAACACTATCTGATGTGAGAGAGACTTCTTTCTTTCTCTTGACTGATAGGGGCATGTCAAGATCAGCACACAAGAACAGCTATATGAAAATACTGAATTCAGAACAGACCTGCAACAATCTATACAAAGGGATTTAGCATAATCACGTGTCCATTTCCCAGTCAGCATGTGGGAGAGATTATTACCTGAGAATGTTAAAGTAACACAGCACAAACACTTTTCTATTTACATTATAGATCAATAGACACCGTACATTTGAAACACAGTCTCTCTCTCACACACAATCACACACACACACACACACACACACACTAACAAATACAGGAGCAGCTTCTCTAGATCTACACTTAATGACTCTAAAGAAAACACACTTTTATATATAGACTAAACTTCTCTTGAATGTAAATGTACTGTATGTCAGTCAGCCAGTCAAGTCAGGGGACTGTGGTGCTATGTAATGGCCCTTTTCTATACAGTAACCTCTCCAGGAATCCAGAAACCAGACAAGAGAGAGAGAGAGAGAGAGAGAGAGAGAGAGAGAGAGAGAGAGAGAGAGAGAGAGAGAGAGAGAGAGAGAGAGAGAGAGTGTG
>JAVQJL010068112.1:0-14263 GCA_036024295.1 Nannoperca obscura
GACTCTATTTTCTATTCATTTCACAACGTATGGTGGTGAATAAGTGTGACTTTTCATGGAAAACACAAAATTGTTTGGGTGACCCCAAACTTTTGAACGGTAGTGTATATATATATACAGAAGATGCTGTGTATATATATATATATAGGAGATGCTGTATATATATATATATATATATATATATATATGTATATATATAAGGCCTGTATGGAGCCACATGAGAGTGACAGCTGACAAGTGACAAAGTGCCACCTGATAGGTTTCTATGGAGATATTGTTCATTTTGTTGTTCTTCACAGGAACAAGTTTAGCAACTATTGCTTTTGGCAATGGTTATGTGTCAGGTATGTATCTGTGGCTACTACGTGGATTATACTACAAACAAAGTTGCAACACTATATATATAGTTTCACTATAAACACAATATATAGTTAATAGTTTTTATTGTAATGTATATTATCTTTTCTTATTAGTCTCTATTTTTTAAGTAGTTGCTACATAATTGTTTGAGAAATTGTCAAAGAAGAGAGGAGCACATTTCAAAATAAAATCTATTTGTATTTATGCCAGCTATTGTTGCTAATTTTGATTTGGTGCTATGCATTTGGATCATAAAACAATGAACTGAAAGATGCTAAAACTCCACATAGAACAATGGGCAACTACAAAGTTAAGCGGTCAATTATGTGAAGCAACAGAAACAAAGAGTGACCTCTTTCACATTAAACTTGTGACTGTTAAAATATTGATTAGTGCAGCCGTAAGTCGTGAGAGCACTGAGCTGACAATGAGCTGGCAGACAGGAGGAAAAACTATTTACACTGCGCTCACACCCACAAGTTAAAGACTAAACACAAGAATCACCCTGGAAATGTCTTGCCTCACTTTTATTGTCTCAAAGTGATACAGCTACAAAATGTTGCAGATTGTACTGAGAATTTAATAAAGATTCATGGTGTACAACATTAGCTAGTGTCTTTAGACATCTGCAGGTTGAACTCAGCTTCACCGTACAAGTAATAATCTGTAACTGGCACCAGGGGGCCTCCCACAAAGGTATGTTTGTAAAGAAGGAATATGGCATGTAGCTTGTTCAAGTTCAAAATAATGGTTATTGACCAGTAATTTACAGAGATGATAATGCCTAATAATTTATAGACCCAATAGACAGAAACTGACCAGAACTAGAAAATTTGGAGACACACGATTTTGACATCAGCTGGAGCCTGACACAGAAACTGATTCATTGTCACAGGAGTCAAATGTGCTGAATGAAGAACCTTACCAGTATTGTTTCCTTTGGCATGTGTGGAATCTTCATGCCATGTTAATAAATCACCATATAGCTACAGATCAATTCTAACAAAGAGACCTAACACACACAGAGAGAAAGACAGTGATAAGGAGAGAGATACCGAATGTGAGTATACCATTAAAAACACACACACACACACACACACACACATCGATTAGTTATGAGTGTGATCTGATGATAACATTTCACAAATCACACTTTGTACTGATGGATAATCTTTTATTTTGAAAGAGCAATAAGTAAAACAATATTGAGCATGAATGTTCATTTTTGACCATGAGAACTGTTTTTTAGCACAAGGTCGACTATTTTTTAAACATTTATTTAATTGCTGCTTATTCACTTCCCCACCTAGATATCCTGATAACTTTCCAGTTATAGCCAGAGTTGTCTAATTGTTAGTCCACCATTGCCCCTCATCACAATTTTTTTTTCCAGAGCTATCATATCCTGTGATAAAACGTCCATACTTTTATTTTACAGGTTATGTGGCAACAACTGAGCCAAGTCAAGACAAGTGAGCAAACTCCATCTGGTGGTGAAGATCTGAAATGCAGTTGAAAGCTACTGAAAGAGTGCTTTTTGTTTTTTATTAAGTCAATACACTTTTCACTTATTTTCTTCTTCCTTTCCCCTTACATAGCCTACTGTAGCTTTAAAAACTGAATTAAATCAATCTAAGGTTTATAAAATAAGATAACAGATACTATAATAAGACATTTAAATGGCAGTTGATGTGGTGAAAACTGTAATCTGGTTAAGATGAAATTTACTGTGTGCATATAAACACACCAGTTAAATAATGAAGACAGCAATCCTGCTCTGAAAACGTTGTTCTACTTGTTGTCATTTACAACACAGATTCAATATTTAAAATGCAACAGACTCCACAAAACACACAGAAATCCACGCACAGCCACACAAAGTGGCTGTTAGAGATAGCAGGTGTGTAGTAGCGCATTGTCACTTTCTGTGTCTGTAGTGTTGTGATTGACAATGTAAGAACCAGAGAAACAGAGCTAACAGCGCGCTGAGTGAGACGAAGAGACAAATGTACACGGCTGCGCTCCATCCCCAACCTGCTGGTAAAGGAGGTACACCATCCACCTCCACAAATTGTGCCGGGATGTGCGTGCTGGTGTGCATAGGAAACAGGAGTCGAAGGCCAAAATCAGATGCTGCTAGTTACTTTTTGACAGGATATGTGAATTTTGTTCTGTTGTTCACAAGTCGTACCACCAGCTGTTCAAAAGCTTTCTGTGGTATGGAAAGAATGATGACTGCAAGCAAGTTTCTTCTCAGTCAAACAGATTTAAGAGCAAAGATCTTGATCATAGCAACAAAGTCTGTTAGTAAATGTGTCTCCAGGGTGCAACTGAATATCATGTGAGCTGGTCAGCATACCGGTGTCCTCTGACTGCTTAATCCACATCCGCAGTGTAGTCAGCAAAAACAAAAAAATTAAATAAAGATGGGAGTTCTTGCCTCTCTTTTTTCTCTTCTAGAGACCTCTGCCTCACAATTGCGCATCCCCTTTTTAACAAACAACAAATAATCGGATTTAAACATGCAGACAGACGGACACAATATATCATCGGCCACCCATTTAGCTCTGATCTTTGAACCCATCAACCTCTTTCTCTCCTGCACACACACACAAACACACACACACACAGACACACACATAAACACAGCCACTGATCTCACCCGGGAGGTATAATGATCAGTACCTTTTGGGATCGTCTTTTTTCGCTTCTGATTAAGACATATATCCCAAGTCCACCATGCATGAATAAAACATGCATGTTGTAACTACAGTGCAATTCTAGTAGGCATTTTGAAAACATTTAGACACATTTAAAATATGGCATTTGCTTAAGGGATATATGATTAAATGAATGTCCACATGTTCCAGATTTATTTGGAAAGCCCTTTGAGTTATGGTCTCAGAGGCTTAATCTATTTTTTTACATTAAAATGACACATCTTAGACGATTAATAGTTAAGGACCAAACTCAAAAGAATCTCAGACGTGCATAATGTTCAGTGTCAGACACATAAACAAAATACAACAAGTGTTCTAGATATGTGTTAAATCATTTATTAAAGTCATCACTGTTCACATGACAATACTCATACTCGTGAAAGCAAGTGCAGATGAGTTACAGTACCACCAGGAGGGAGTGAGAGTGATGAGTCACATTACCACAACCTAAAATTTAAAAAAAGACATGAGCACTCAGAGCATTTATTTACGAACTGTAATTCTCACTGACATGGACATGTACCAACAGGAACAATCAGGTGCTTGCGCAGACAGGTGCTTCTTTTACTTACAGAAACACCAACATGAACAAACAGGTGCACAAAAACGGGGAACACAGGTCACATTATTATCGCACTGGCAGGGACCAGGAATGACACTAACTAACGTAGTCTGTAAACATAGGCAAATTCATGCCAATTGTGTAAACCCAAGGATTACCCAGTGAGTGAATATGCATGGGGTTACAACTGCACTTAATGCTCTAAATACAGCACAGAATTTTGCTCTTACCTGGCAGAAAAGCAGCACCCATGGACTATGGCCACATTTGGCAACAGCAGTCTGTTACACCTCAGATGAAGTTCGCTCCAGTAAACAAACATGCGCTGCCTTGTTTTTACAGATTATCTCGAATTGAGGAACACATACAGAACAACTATTTCTATGCCCTTTACATTCATTACACCATAGATCAGGATAGCCACTTCTGAAGGGTAATCAATACTTGAGTTAATTGCCTTATCCTGTAGGAGACAACTCCAACACTGGTAAAAACAAAAATGTATAAATTAAAGTTAATCTACAAGGACGTCACGTACAGCTTTAAAGATAGTTGGCAACACTGGGATTGTTGCAGAACATGTTGTAAGAAAACGATTTGCAGCAGTTGATGAGACCTAAAATCTATCTGCCCTTTTACTTTTCTCCAAAACTGTTATCTTTATGTATATGAAAACTCACCATTCACAGTAATGATCAAACAAAAGGTTAGGTTAGTCTATTGCATGCTACTTAGCTCCATATCTTTAAGGTGAAACAATTACTTAGAAATAAAGACCCCTCATTTCCATGTTTTGTCTTCCATCATTATACATATGTCACATAATGTCTTATAATACCTCCATGTTGGATGTGCAAGTGCCTTAAATAAGAACAAAAGTATTTTCTTTATATTGTTAGAAGTTACTAAAAGACATTAATACCCAGTGTTACAAACGTATATCCACAGACAGATTTCACAGTTATTTCATTTAGATTGTGGCCATTATTTTCTTTTGAAAGTAGTGAGTACATGCAGCCACATTAAGGGCTAAAGACCTGCACAGAAATTCACTGAATGTGAACATTTGCTGTTGCTGTCCAAATTAAATCTTCTCCTGAACAAAATGTGGTACAATTTGTATAGAAAAAACAGAACAGACATTATTGGCAATAAGATGGACAGGTATTGTGTTGGTTTTCCTCAAACCAATAGAAATCTCATATAAATCTAACTAAGCAGAACCATTATTGATAGGGAGTGATTACTACGTAACGTCGCCCATTTCTTTCTACAAATAACGTGATTTGACCAGCGTAATCTCACATTTAGCGGTGTGATTTAATTTGAATCTATTTTTAAAGACAATATATATCTTTCTATCTAGGATGTCACTATGTTGATAAACGTGTGGCAAGTAAAATCTAGCGTTTAAATCACTGTGATATTTCTAATGAGGGACGGTTAAATATGTACACCCCCGGTTATTTGACGTGAGCCCACCCCCACGTCTGCCGGTAAGTGGTACGGCCGACAGCATAAAGTGGGACTACGCTGTGTAACTTCAGCTGCCACCGAGGGATCGTAGAGGCACCGTGTCGGTAAACCTGCGGAGTCACGCCGAAACATTGCAACAACAAAAATGGAGTGGACCCCGATGGAGATCAACCCCGAGGTGGGGGCACTGTGTTTCCTTAACTTTTTTTAAAAACACCTTAACGCTTTCACAGACAACAAACTCACCTGTGGGCTCTGTTTGTGTCGTTTCAGATGCTCAACATGGTGAGTAGCAAACGTTAGACGCGGAGCAATGGCGACATATTGGTAAGCTTTTCATTGAACTGTCAGGTAAGTTTTACAGGAGCTAGCTAGTTAAGAGGGCAGTTAAACCGTTACTGAGAAGACCATTAAAACGCCACCAAGCCCCCACTACGACAGAAATACATCGGTTATAGTGGTGTTGTCGACTGTATAGGGGGAGCGGTGGTATGTAATATGAAAAGGTGCTGCGACAACAAGCAGAAGATCTCATTTTAATGAGCGGCAGCATCGTTCCCAGTGATGTCCCCTGTGTCTAGGCTAAAGGGTGTGGTCGTCGGGCTGGACCAAACACAACGCAGCATCCACAGAAGGGATCGTGCACACATGTCTGTGGAACCTCAACTGCCTTACAGCCATGTAAGTCATCGTCTTTTATTCATTTCCCTGGCCGTGTGTTTCAGCTGCTGAGCAAGCTAGGCGTGGGTGAGAGCTGGCGTTTCGTTGATGTGGTGGGGCTGGAGGCCGAGCAGCTGTCCGACGTGCCGCAAACATGCTGTGCCTTGATGCTGCTCTTCCCACTGACACAACAGGTAATAATGGGGTGGTGGTGGAGACTACTTCCTGGAAGGGAAGGCCGGAGGGTGGGGTGAGTCACTGGCACAGGCTGCCTGGGGTGGGGTGACACTGAGGTGCAGGGAGGGCACGGATGGAGAGGGATAAAGAGCTGAAATGTTATGTGGTGGGTCGAATGGGGTGAGACTGGGATGGTCGAGGAAATGGAAAAAGCAGATGCGTTCCTCTTTCTAAGTCTAATTATCCTGTCATGCCTTGACATAGAACTGCAGACTCATCATTCTCCGATTGGGTTTACTTGTTTTGTGAGCCAGATGACATCCCCAGGGTTAACAGCCGAAATATACTTAGACGGCAACTAACAATTAATTTCGTTAACCTTTTTTCTTTTCTTTTTCAATTAATAAAATTATCAGTTGGTCTACAAAATGTCAGAAAGTTGTAAAAAATACCTAGGTGATGTCTTTAAACACCTTGTTTTGTCAGTCTGATCAGCAAAACCCAAAGATATTCAATTTACAATGATATAAAATATAGAAAAGCAGAACACCATTACATTGGAGAAGTTGTAAGTTGAGAACGTTGGTGTTTCTGCTTTATAAACGACACAAGTAATTGTCCGATTTTATTTTCTGTCGATTGCCATTTCCAATTGAGGCGTTAATCCATGTGCATATTTCAAGTGACATAACTGGCAGCACCCTGTGTTCTAATGAGCAGATGACAATGACTGTGTGTGTGTCTGTCTGTGTGTACGCAAGCATGAGGCTTTCAGACAGCAGCAGGCAGACAAGGTTGCAGGAGGCTCTGAGGTTTATTTCCTGAAGCAGACAGCACACAATTCCTGTGGCACCATCGCTCTGCTGCATGCTGTGGCCAATAACAAAAGCAAACCGACATTTGGTGAGTGCCGAGCACATGAGCACTTTGAAGCTGGAAAATAACTCGAAAACCTTTTTTAAATTTGTAATGTAAAATCCAGTGGCTGCATTATAGACAGTGACATGGGCTTAAATCGCAATAAAATGTTCTCTCCAGTATTAAGTTTACATTCAGGTGTATTATAAAATGCATAAACTGTTTAGGCTGCAAGAATTGTCACACAAATGGGTTGAAAAATGAGTCTTCTGATGCTGATGGAGCAGCCCCTAATGTTCCAGCCCAGTCAAATCACAAATACTGGGGTTAGTTTGCCAGTTTATTGCTGAAAAATAAATGTTATGTTCAAAAATATTTTGCTGGATTGTCCTGGAGCAGCAAATATATTTAGATTTTTTTTTTTTGTCACTCAATGATGATTGGTGTTGTAGTTATTTGGTTTGGCAGGTTGTGAATTTGGGCTATTTGAGTGAATAAATGAATGGCATATTTCTTTCTGATTTAACTTGATGCTGCTTTCGGTCTTTTCAGAAAATGGCTCTATCCTGAAGAAGTTTCTAGATGAGACTGCAAACATGTCCGCTGATGACCGCGCCAAACATCTGGAGAAGAACCAGGTGAGATAAACATACACACCGTTGAAACTGCTAAATGTTCTTCTGTTAACTGAGTTTAAACGAATGCAAATCTGCTTTAACATAAATTGGGAATCTGATCAGCAGAGGTCATAGTATCTCTGATGGTATTTTATGGAGATTTTATTGCCTGTAAGCTAATGATCGGACGCAGTTGTGCATCTGCTTTTTTGAAGAAAAAAAACAAACTAAATAAACCTGAAGTGGAAAGAATTGGTTCGTTTTGCTTAACCTACAGATTTTCTTTTACCCACTTGAGGGCGCCAGACACAGCTAAAGCCTTCCCCCTCATAATGGCCCGTTTGACAGTTGCTTTACAAATCCTTGAATATTATTACAGAATGTACTATGAAGAATGTGTTCTGTCATTAAAACCTTAAACCTGTGCTTTTTACGCTTCTGATTTGCTGTTTGTCTATTAGAAACCTATAGAGTGTAATGATCTACTTTTGCAATATTAAACTGACATGCTGAATTTTCCATCTCCAGGCAATCCGGGAGGCTCACAATGAGGTTGCAAAGCAGGGCCGGTGCAGGGTAAGATGCATAACCACAATATCACCTGCTAATGGCTAACCTCTTACACCTGTTTCAGGCTTCAGATGCACTTATGAAGCTGGTTAACTCAGTACTTGTTGGACTCTGTGTGAGACAGCTGTCCCCCTCCATGTCACTGTTACAAAAACTCCAGTCTGCGGTGTATTTCCCCACGTTTAGCTGATAAAACTGAATTACACTGAATAATTACCAGTAAAATGATAGTTTCACCTCTCTGTCTGTCCATATGCACGCCCTTCTCTCGACAACCCCTTATCGGCGAGTCGGTTAAATTATGTTTAAACATCAGTATCATTTTAAGAAACTCTCTTCCTGGTCGCAAGTTCACCAAAGCCAGACAGGCTGTGACCTGCGTCCAAACCTGGTCGAGAGGAGGGTAATGATGGAGGGTCCTGACATGGGTTTAACCTCCATCACTGTGTCTGCCTGAAAGAAGTAATGGAGGGATGAGATAATTTTGGATTTATGTTGTGTATTAGCATGCAGTGTTGATGGTAAAAAGTAACTTTGCAGTGCTTGTCCTTTTAAAAAATAATAATGTTTTGAAGCCTGAATATTAATTCCTCATATCTCAACTTTCACAGCCGGAAGACGACAAAGTCAACTTCCACTTTATTGCCTTTGTCAACGTAAATGGACAACTTTATGAATTTGGTAAGCACGTCAACTCATTGAGCCTGTATGTGTTTTCACGCGGTGGATTCCCTAACTATCTTATTTGTTCTTAAGATGGGAAAATGAATGGACCAGTGAAGCATGGACCTACCAAAGAGGAGTCATTCATAATGGTACGTAAAAATATACTCACTCTTTAACACAATTCTGGATGTGTTGAAAAAATGTTTTATGCACATGGTCTGTGATGACTCATGGTATAAAACTGGAATAGGGAGTGGCCGCTACGAGTAGAGTATCTTGATTCGATCAATAAACTTGGCTAATGCACACTCTCAAATCGCCAATAGGGTTTTTAAAGAAGACTGGTAAACCTTAAAATATGGTTAAATGCAAATTAAATATTAATGTCTACAAAAAAAGTTTGAATTCCAGTAATGTTTCTTGCTGCCAGTTATGTTTCACCTTACAGTGATTGCCATGTAAGTTAGGTCTTTGTTAAATATTAGATAAGCTGTATAGGAAAAGCATAACGAAGATGACTGATGCAACTAGAACAATGGAGCGCTAATAGTTCTAATTTGCTTGCGTGCGGCAGAGGTCATTGAGGGTCATCTGCTGTATGTGCTCAACTCCAAGCCTTTTTGGATTGTCATGTCAAGCTACCACAAGAGGGCTCTACATGCATTAATGATAAAATTCCAACATTCAGTGTGATCTCAATTAAAGGAAGAACTGCTTAAATCCTTAACTCTTAATCAATGTAGGTATTGCTACTTTTCTAACACTGAAGTGGAGGATCTACATTTACAATTCTACAGGAGAGAGAGAGAGAGTGTGTGTGTGTGCAATGCAAACATTAAGATGCATTGAATTTACTGAGCTGGTCTAACAAGTTAAGAAATAACTGAAAATGCAATTTTAAGCTATATTACAATAACCAAATTCCATCACATCAAGCCTCATATTACAGTATTAATATTTTAGCAATATTGCCCAGAACTCCTGGAGAGTACAAAAATATTAGCAGTAAAATGTACTTGAATAATAATAAATGAATCTTTCCTTTTGTGACCAGAAACCTCAGATATTAAAACTGTTGTGTACTTTAATAAGTGCAAATTTAAGTTTTCTATTTGACATTTTAAAAGTGCAGTATTTCTACAGTGGAGAAATATTTCTTATTTTAAATAAAAGTAAACCTATCTACCCCCCCCCCCCCTCCTTTTTTCTTTTTTTCTTTTTCTTTTTTCTCATACATGCCCAGGATTCAGCCAAAGTGTGCCGTGGATTCATGGAAAGGGAGCAAGACGAGGTCCGTTTCTCTGCGGTGGCCCTTTGTCACAGTTAGATATTTTTCGGTAGGACACACAACCAAATTGTAAACCAAAGTGTCCTGGAGCATTCACGTGTCAAACACAATCAGCAGGCACCCATAGTGACCTGTGAACACACACATCTGCAGACACTATGCACTATAAAGCACATATTGTTACCACATACTGTACTCTCATCTCATGAACAAAGCTTTCTTCAGTACACGTTGTACACACGAACACACCATCCAGACCTTTTGTTCTGCTAACGCTAACTGATGCAACACTTTTTATGTGCTATCATGTAGCAGTGAAAATTGTAAAACATGAGGTCCGATCTTACCACTGCTTGTATGCATGTATTTGTATTTGTCTTTTTTGCAGCTTTATTTTGTACGTAATCATCTGTGGTCAAAACACTGATGCTTAAATACCTTTAGTGCCAATTAAAAGAATAAAGCTGAGTGTGACGAAAAAGGCAGAAAACCTGTTTGTGTGAAAAAATGTTGCCTGTTTCTCCAAATGCCTTCAGTTGCTGTGTGGTTGAGTTTATAAGGATCTGACATTCCTCAGAAGAGCCCAAATGTATCCGTAGGAATAATTTAACCATTGTTTGGAGCGTGCACGCAACCTCTTGAGTGGTGTTCCTGGGTGTCACACTCTGACATTTCTCTGAAAAACTGAGGTTTTCTTTGAGAAGTTTGAATTTAAATTGCAAACTGATAGTGGTGGATTACAGTTCATGTTTTCTTTGTGTAGTTTGATTTTCAGAAATGGCATTCTGTTTGCACTTTATTTGAAAATTGCTTTTCAATTGACAATCCTCAAATTATCAAGTAGACTATTAGTGTGCAAGTTAAACAGAAAATACGAAACTTCCAACCACGATAGGGACTATCAAAATAAAGTGCTAGTTTGTTGGGTTGTTGTGATGCGGTGCAGGATGATAGTACTGTATGTTTAGGTTTTGCACCAATTGTTTACCTTTCTGCACTTTCCAAATACTTTGTTGCTGTAGTTCTACTGGTGATGCAGCTGTGGGAATTCAATAAAGCAACCATTAAACATATATTTCTCCTGGTGTGTTTGTATTGATTAGTAAAAAAATGGGATGTTTGGCTATTGTTCTAATATCCTTTCATAACAGTCAGTTGAGTCTGTTTTAGGTTCAGCCCTTGTTGGACAAAACATGCAAATGTATGCCAGTGTTTTTGTAGCTATTATGGAGGACAGTGTGGCCATTTTGGGGGTATTCGCATCCTGGGGTTGAATTAACATTGTACAGTGAAAAAGTTGCACTTTGCAGGTATTTTATAGCCTGATTCCAGTATTCTTTTAGACTGTTTTAATTTTGACACCTTTTTAAGATAACATAACAAATGTATGCTATTTTCTTTTCCACCAGAGGAATAATTGTTGGTAATTTGATTAAACACAACCGCAGTTAGGAATATGAACCATTTAAACGCAATATCAATCAGAATTCAGAAAATGTATAGACACTATATGTTATCATTTTTGGTGACTGGTCAAACTTTTCTGGGTAAACGGTTCATGATCTCAGATTTTAATTTTAAAATGATAAATTGTAACATGGTTTTTAATGTATCATGACCAAGTTGTGGTCTCAGTGATAAATGTAGGCTATCTCAAACTGTCTTTCATCGACTCAAACAGAGCAATTAACCCTTTAAAGCTCTTTCTTTTTGCACAATTGATCCCCATCAGTAGACTTTTCTATTGCTCAGGTAAGCATGACGCAGATCTCTTCCTTCAGTTGACGCACGAGAACTCTGAAATAACGGGACATCTTTTTAAATCCCCCATCTCTCCCTCTCCCCCTCTCTCTCCCCTATCTCTTTGTATCTCTCTCGACATCCCCCGCATAGATTCCTGTCTGCGCGTTCACGTCTCCGGAATTGCGCGGCAGCAGTCTCGCGCAGTTCGGTGGCGTTCAAGAATCGTTATTTTTAGCGCCCGGTTCGTGTTGCAGCGTAGGGGGTCGCGAGCGTTCGCGAGAAGCTTGTTTTCTCTCCATCTCCGTGGTGCCACAGTTTTGAGCGGGACACGCGGGGAGGGCAACGCAACGCATTGACTAGCGCGAGGAGTTGCGGAGTGGCTGTAGACGGTAGAAAGCCAGGAGGAGGATAACGGGTTGACAGAGCGGGGAGGGGGAGCACCACCGCACATCTTACCACATATCACGTATCACCGTATCGTCGCCGTCCGACAGACTATCCGGTCCTCGTTTAACGGCCTGCCCGGACATGGCTAGCCTCACAGCAGGACGAGATGTCCCGAACGCACCGCCGCCGGACGAGCCGGAGCGGTCGGAGCCGAACCGTCCCGAACCAGCCTGCCAGGAGGCGCAGAAATGGATAGAGGTAAGTGAAGTGACCGCTCAGAGAGGCTCGGGGCCCTGCTGTTACAGCACACGGGGGGCAAAAAATGGGTCATACTATCATATACTGTGACCGGGGATATAAATACTTAGCACTACGGCACCGTTGCACCGTCACCTGTCGTGGGGACGATGCAGTGTCGGGTTACCGTGCGGGACAACGGCTCTGCTGCGAGTGTGGAAGTGTGGACCACTGTATGTGTCTAAAGTTTTCACACGTGTGGCTCTAAATGACAATTAAAACCCAGACCAGTACTGTATGGGCTTTAAACACAAACCAAGCAAGGGAATAAACGATAATCACAAAAGAAATCCTGCAAAGTCGATGTTTATTTACCGTTTGTTTAGTAGTAGCCCGTTTTCTACTTAGGAGGAGGAACGCCCCCCTTTTCCAGGCGCGAGGGGATTCCGGTTGCCATGGATATGAAACCGGGCCAGCAGTCACGCACGAGATGCTACACCGTACCAGCAGTTGATCGCATCCGATGGGATGATCATTTGCGGTTTGCTGCATCGCTTCCACCATCATGTGGTCGGCTATACACGCCTCCGACTATAAGCCTGAGTGGTGAATCATGATCCGCCCGTGGAGCCGCGTTATGACCTATTTATTCTTTCTTTCTTCACGGCCTATAGCTACCTGCCAGCTAGAATCTCAGATTTATTTTGTTTATTTGACAAATCTGGAGGTAAATACAAAACTGCAAGGCCTGACCTACAATTTAAATATTCCAGGATAAAACTCCCGATGAAGATATAAAAGCTTATTTCTATTGTGGTCCGTTAGAACATGCAAAATAGAACAAACAAACAAACAAACAAACAAACCCACTAAACAGACTTAAGATTGATTATTTAACAATCGTTTCTTTACCAAGGAGAATTTAGATTTTCAGCTATGTGTAATGGTCAATAACTCACTAAAGTCAGTCCATAATGATTAGACTGAAATCCAGTTCGAGATTAAACATGCATCCAAATAATGTTACTGTTCATCACATAGTTTCCAATAGGGGTCAGGAGACAAGGGCCGTCACATACAGTATCAGTCAAAAGTTTGGACACACTTTCCCATTCACTTGACTGGGAGTGTGTGTCCAAACATTTGACTGGTAGTGAAAATGATTAACAGGACAGGAAAGCAAAGTGCTGGATAGTTTTTCATCTTTAGGCCTCTAAAATTATTTAAACATAATAAGGAATAAAACACCTTTTTGGCTCAACTGGTCCCAACCAAATGCATCCACTTATGAGGGGTAGAAAGTAGAGACTGTTCTGCTTTGGTCACAAGCAAAAAAATTGGGATACACCAATTTGACATAAGATAAAAAAAACGTTTTTAATTTTAAAGAAAGACTGCCCCTCAGTCAAGACTTGTTAAATGTTAATACTGAAATAAACATTGAAGACAATGCGTCACATCAAATATGAGTCTTTCCTTCCTTTTACCAAATCCATTTTTAGTTTCTGTCTGTCTGTATCTAAGTTAAATGTTTTGCCTGGGGTCACATCTTTCCTCCATGATTTCTTTTAGACCTCCATAAGTAGATCATTCGTCTTTCCTCCGCCCAGTTCAGATCTGTCAGTGTCCCATATACAGTTCAAGAAAAATCTTAATGATCAGAATTTGTAAAATATCTATTTCAGTGGAGAGTGCTGGCCTATTTAGGTGACTTTAGGGAGGTTCTCAGATCATTTTCTAACAAACTCGCACAGTTATCCTTTCAGTGAATGATGTTGAGGTTGGAATCTCTTCTCTCACAAGTCGTCCTTGAAAGAGATGGCATATATATATATATACACTACCGTTCAAAAGTTTGGGGTCACCCAAACAATTTTGTGTTTTCCATGAAAAGTCACACTTATTCACCACCATACGTTGTGAAATGAATAGAAAATAGAGT
>JAVQJL010068115.1:0-68357 GCA_036024295.1 Nannoperca obscura
AAGATTAAATATTTTCTACAATGCTTGTTGCCCCCCCCCACACACACACACACACCCAAACACACACACACACCATCTGGCCGACCCTTATGTAATAAACAGCAGTAGAGTAACACACACCGATGGGCCAACAGACAGAGATTTTTGGCTACTTGACCCCAGTTTTTCAATACCTTTTATTATTTTTGAGTGAATAAAGTGGTTTCTTTACTTCCCTAATATGATGTTGTTGCATGAAACAAATTAAATTGTGAGAGTAACTCTGGTTGTTTGGAAAGGAGGGGCAGAGGGATTACTTAAAAATGAGTGACTGCTTTATTGGTTTGGTTTTATGTTCACTTGTACTAGTGCAGGATGATGTCACAATTAAAGATTTGCTGCTTTCCACAATGTGGCAGTTTTCCTGGAAGTTAACGTGTTCATTTCACTGTTTCTTTAAGGGCTTAAGGGCACGCTTCAATGGGAGGGCAAGAATTAATGAATGCCATATTCACCCTCAATAAAAGCCTAATTTTACGCATGATCCATGATGATGAAGATACAGAAAACCCCCACCAACATTTCACAAATCTTGTTTTCAGGGGAGCTTATGTCTTATTAAGAGGCTGGCTGCTCTGAAATTCACACCCTGCACTCTTCTGTATATTAGCTCTCATGTCAAGCTGATACTAAAACTTGAAAGTAATTTAAGGTAAAAGCCCCAAAATGGGAGGAAAAAAAGAATATGATGAAAAGAAAAACTAGAAGATACAAGAAAAAGACTCAAAGTAATAGAGGCAGTAAATGTGCAATGCAAAAAACACATGGTTAGAAGGTTTTTGGTGTTGTTGGGCCTAAATATAGAGAGCGGGGCCTCTAGACAAACAACACTACAGAGAAACCATACATGTGAGAAATTAGGTTTTGTGAGGGGAAGACAAGAGGAGGTACATGCAATGAACTTGTGCCCAATGAAACAGTCACATGGCCGCAGAATATAACCCTCGGGGAGTTGACTTGTCATAGAAGTAGGATAATGTGAAATGAGGACAATGAGCAGGGAGGAACTTGTGCGAAGGAGCGATGGATGGTGAGAGAGAAGAAGTGAAAGAGAGGAGAAAGGGAGGCAGGGGAAGGATGGAGACAAAACACAGTCAGAGTCCATTAGCTCTCATTACACCTGAGCTAGTCGAAGCTTCAGCACCGAATCCCAGGAACACACACAAAGACACACACACAAGCTACTGATTGTGAAGCATCAGTCCCATTACCCAGAACAACACCCGGAAAGCATGTGTGGTTCACATGTGAGCACAGGGGCTCGTCTCATTCACAAACATATCAGTGATTTCAGGTTACAGTGCGTTGTGCGGTGGGTGACGGGACAGATGTGCACGGAAAAACAAACCATTAGTCATCATGTCACAAAAACAGCTTCTTTTTTTCCCCTGATGCAGCAGGTGAATAATGAAAAAGATGTAGAGGGTGAAATGGAGAGACAGCGTGTCAAACATCTCGACAGATCTGCACAAACAAAACAACAAAACAACCTGCCGTTTCATTAGTGGTGGTGATTAACAACCGAGCCGGCAGGCTCCAGGTCTGTAATCAACAACTCTATTGCATTTCACCTTTAATCACTTCTCTGTCACTCTGTTTTCCCCTCTATGTGTGTTTTCGCTCACTTGGTTCTCATTCGTAACAACGCTTAGTAATTACAGTACAGTGCGAGCATTTCACTGAATGAGTAAATGTAAATGTGAAAAACCAGTGAGTGACTGAGTTAGACACACGATGTTGGCAAAACAGACTGAGATGCTAATGAATCTATAATCTCTCTTCCTCCTTCATCAGCAAAGAGCAATGTACAAAACATTCAGCCAGCAGCTTCTCATTTTTAGCCGTCGCTATTGCCAATTAATATGAACGATGCTGCCGGCGGCAGGTCATACCAGCAGCCGGTAATTAAAGTGATTAACTTGATGGCAGGCTTAAATGAAACTTGGCTATTAGGGAATGTGAAATAAACAAGAGAAAGAAACAAGAGAGGCAATGTTGCGGGACGAAACAGAACTGGGCTGTGTATAATGGATTCTGCATGGATCCATTTTCATTCAAAGAGTATGTGTGTGTGTGTGTGTGTGTGTGTGTGTGTGTGTGTGTGTGTGTGTGTGTGTACACTGCAGAGCTGATTTATTAAACATGTTACACAGCTAAGGTCAGATGGTGTCTGTGTATGAGGTTCATACAGATACAGAGCTGATTAGCAAGTATTACTTTTTATTTAGTGTATAGCTGATATAGTAATTATTCCCAAGGCAAAATTCAAAGCACAATCAGTTGACAGTAATTCATAATAACTATTCATACATGACATTCTTTGCTTCTTTATGCGAGCAGACTATAGAAATGTAAAGCATCTAGTTCTATTGTTGTGAAAATGTCACTATGACTGACTTTTATGACAGCTCCTCCTCTCGGAAGAACTTCGAGATGGCAACAAAAACACCTGACCTTTTTTAGATGATTATTTTTTAACATAAATAAGAACAAGAATATGTGATGATGACAGGGAAATCTTTTACAGAATGTCAGGACATGGAACGTGTTATTTTTTGGGTCCCAACATGACAGAAGAGTACCTCCGTACAGTATCTTCCCGACTCGCCAAAGACTAAGTCCTTGGGGTTGTGACCAGTCATCTGTCCGTCCCATGATGGCTTGTTTTCAGTAGAGAAGTGGAACCGTTTTGTCTAGCTAGTCCACCGCTGTTAACCTCGGGTGCCCTGTTTACAGCCTATCACTTACTTACTTACTACAGTCCTCGCTTGTTGTTGACACAATAACAGAATTCAGTGCTACATCAACAGTGTTGCGAAAGACTGAACACTGACAACTTTGACTTATCCAAAAGATTCAATCCCACTTCAAAGTCATAGACTGGTGTAAGGATGTAAAACAGAAAAGGCTTAAACTAACACACACACACACACACACACACAATCTGGATCATGGTATCAAATAACTGGAAACATAACAAAAGACACATTTAACCACTGTAGTATTCGATTTTTAACTGTTAAACACAGGTACTCAAGTAAAATATCTGTTATGACAACATCCTTGCTTATCATCTTTTGTCTGATCCCTCTTTATTTGGTCCCTTTAGGTTCAACTTTGCGGCTCGTCTCTCGCTCCTCAGCTGTAAACACATCTGTCCGTGTTGATTCTGAGAGCTACGCAGAGTCGGCTACAAGTGACATCTAACATCAACAGATGAAACATTTAGTGAGAGGAATAATCAGGCCAGATTACAGCAGCGCCGATCTGTCTTGTTTTTCTTTGGGGTTTTTTTTGCTGATGCTGAGGTTATTTTCCTCTTTCCGAAGCGGTCAGCAGCGCAGCCAAGTGCCATCTCGCCATGTTCAAATTCATAATCCCCCTCACAGCATGTTCCCACTGGGTCCCTGGAGGCAGGCCATAAAGACCCCATCCCCATGCAGTGTGTGAAACAAACATTCAGTCCAGGATATTTGGCATTCCTCACAGAATCACTAAGGATAACTGGATGGTTTTTTTCCGTTTCCACACAAATGACAGAAGTGTTTAGTTCAGATAATGCATCAAAATACGGCCAGTTCTGTGTAAACGCAGTGAAGCCATTCAAGCTCTCACACACAACAACATCATGTCATTATTGGACCAACCTGTGATGGCCAATACAATGCTGTGGCACACCTGTTAAGGTTACTGAAGGGGTGCTTGTTGCCCACAGAAACATGTTTTTGGTTATTTGGGGTTCTTTCGAAAATCATTAAATTCATCACATAATTGAAAACCGGACAAAGAAAAGAAGATCAACACGCACAATAATGTCAATAACATACTTGTACTTGGTTTTACTGCCTGTAATTATATATTAATAATGTATTTAGGAAAGAAATATCTTATCTTACATCTGATGTGTTAAATAAGTGTAAAATAATGGTCCCAACGTTTTTGAGATGCTTTTTCTCAGACATAATTTATGGAGCTTCTCTTGTGACTTTGTGTCTGCTTTTCTTTTCTCTTTCACTCGAGTCCCTCCTGTACCCCTTGGAGGTCAGTCAAACCACTGTGCCGTGTTTGTCTTCATGCTCCACTTCTATCATAAATCTCATGTTCCAATTTCCAAAACCTATACAGCCCGCAAGCTGCTAAAACAACCACCTGACTGGGGAAGAGGACAGAGGAACATGTCCCATGCTATATAATAAAAAGAAGTATGTACTTATGCAATAAACTTCAGGCAGGCATGGACTACCCAGTGTGTGTGTATGTGTGTGTGTGTGTTACAGTGTGTGAGGCTGTTAAATAGACCATGAAATGGACTTATCAATATATTGATTAACCTGCACCAGTACCATTGAATATCACCATGATTGAGCATTTTTTCACTAGAGTGAACCTGCTAATTAATGAAGATCCGGTGGCCTCTGGTGTTTGCACAGTCTGAGGACTGCCTGAACCACAGGCCCACAAACCTGATGATTATTCACCCTTTTATAATATATCCTCGAGTTGGTGCCCTGTCTGAGATCATTCCTACCATTATACCACTGGAACTGTATTTTATTACTGTGATATCCGTGTGGGAAGACCCTAGAAACTATTTCAACTTTTCTTTTGCTGTGGACAACTCTTAGGAGGAGCACATGGAAAACCCGACAGACACAATCCAGAATCCAAAAGGGGATTACTTCAGTTACCTTATGGTGGTGAAGTCCTACATCGCTAAACTTCAAATTAGATTTTTAATTGAAATACATGCTTGGCAGAGAGGGGAGGTTTCCCCCCCGTCAATCGCGATTATAAAAGCCTTAAAATGCCTTCTCATTTGACCGGTGCTTTTCCCACCTTTCATATCACATGTTTACTTAGCAGCCACGTGCTGCTGAAGTGGTTTGAACTTGGCGACAGGAAAGCATAAAGGGTTACCCTGACCCTGACCCTGACCCCCCCCCCAGTGGAGGTGGCAAGACAACAGCTATTCCCCCCATAGGGATCAATAAAGCATCACACCATTGTCTGAAAGATGACCATTTAGTTTAAATCGCCACCTGCTGCCTTTTGGTTGACTTTAGTCACAACCACACTGACTGTGGAAACTTGGCATTTTGTTATTTTGCTGAGAAAAATAACACATAGGTACAGATGCTTAGTCCAGCAAAAACAAGAGGTAAAGCATAAAGTACCGTCAGTGTTTAAGGTCTACAAGTGTGATTCAAATGCAACCACTGAAGCTGTGGTGTGAATCAGATCCCACCAACAGATGGATCAAAGCCAGGCCTGCTGTGAGGCAACATGAACCAGAGGAGAAGTGAAAAGACCACCCACTGCTGCTGTGTAGGGACGTCCTGATGTCCTGTAATAATCAAGTCTAATCCAACTGCTGGTAATACATTCATAGTTCTCTACATAATAAAGCTGCACACTGTAGCCTCTGTTAAAATCAGTTAACAACTTAGATTTCATGACAAAAATGTTTGAGACTTGAACTCTCACTCTCTCCTTCCACACCCGTCAGTGCTCAGAGTACGCCAGCAGTGACCAGTTCTGTGTGAGGCTCAGTAAAAGGAGGGCACCATAGGAAATGGAATCTGCTGCGTGGAAGTGTTCGTTCACAACAGGGAGCATGGCCTACTTTTACCACCAGCTGCCTCACAGTGTGCCTCACTAACAGCTAACCGCCATAAACTCCAGTCTAGTACAATACACCAAAGGGGCAGCCGGGCCAGGGAGACACACACACACACACACACACACACACACACACACACCACAATATTACTGATATCACTGATTACAAAGATCTTTGGGTTTGACTTCACAAGGGAAATTGTAATTGACCGTGTTGGGGTTTCTTCTTAACAGGGTCAGTCCGCAGGTATTTGATTCCTCTCGGACTCCAGTCCTCATCAAAGGTAAGTTAAGAAATCACACATGAGTAGCAGCATGTGAACCCAAAGCCAGGGGCTTCCCCCCCCCCTCTCTGAGTTGGTACCCAGCTGTGGATCATTGCAGGTATGTTCCCAAAGAAGGCCCAAATCCCTTTAATCTCAGGTAGGCTGAACGTAATACTCCAGTTTGGATTTAGTGTAACAATCTACTAGTTTATTATTTTGCCCATACCACATATATCAATGAAGGAAGGCTTAACAGAAATGCCTCTCTGTATAATGCAATACAGATAACAGCACCACAAACTGCAGCCTCCAAAATGATCATAAAGTTGAATTAACACATATCAAAAACTGTTTTAACAAAATTTGATCATAATAACATTCATGAAGGGAGGATCTACTGTATTTATCAGACTGCATGACTTTGTGCTAGGTGTACCTAATAAACTGGCCACTGAGTTTTAGCAGCAAAAATGTCACTGAAAACAGCATGAAGAAAACAATATATTTTAACAACACTGTAAAGGACTAAAGGAAAAATGTAAATAATGTATTGAAACTAGAAAGATGTACACAAAAGCAAAAAACACGCACACAAAAAATAAATTTTTAAATACACAGACAGACAATCTACACAAATGATTTCAAACCAAAGAGACACTCTGACATGTTTCTTCTAATCTATTAAAAAAAAAATTAAGAAAAAAGTCATACACTGTCTTGGAGAAGCATGTGTGACTTAACAGTTTTCACATTCAGTCTGCGCTCCATAAAATGTCCAGATGGTTGAAAACATTCTGCAATAGTATGCTGAAAATGCTCATTTGAAAGAAATTCTTCAATTTATCATCTACTTGCGAACCTTTGTGACTCAGTGTGGACTCGACCGGTCCATAATTGTAACTGCAGCAACAAAGTCACATATCTCAGCTAATCCAGCTGCTGCTGTCAACACAATAATACTGTAATTGCTACATACTCAAATGTACATGTAGCATAATGCTCTCTGCGCATTAGCTATAAATACAAGCTCTATTCTAAAGGTGCTGACCTGACAGACAGACAGACACACACACAGAGACACACAGACACACACAGCAAAACCAGAGCAGGTTTTTTCCCCTTCACACATGCCTGCTCACCAGTAGGGAAAATGCTGAAGATGCTGCTAACTTTCTGTGTAGCGTGCCAGTGTATGTTAGTGTTTTATACAGACGCTGTAATAACAGACGCTGAGAAAAGCGGAGCTGAGATAAATACAGGTGAGCACCCTGGCTCACTTTCTCTCGCTTTCTTTTTCTCTGCATTAATGGTGCAGGTGGAAGCACACAAACATGCATGCACATGCCTCTGCCACACACACAGATTCTGATATGGGAACCACCCGGATACCCCCCCCCCACACACACACACCCACACACGCACGCACACTGTGAGTGTACAGTAAGAAGTGGCAGGACTTGCCCACCAAAATACATTCCCCTCACACATCAGATCAGGTGCAAAATAACTTTTATGTATGACATCTTATTAATATCACCTCCACTTACTCCTACCCTTCTTTTCCCCCCAGCCTACTGAGTGTAGCATTAATAACTTCTGAATGCATTACAGTCACAGGATAAATTGTCTAGCATACACATACTAACATAAAAGAGGACATTTTAATTCCCTTATCAAATAAGCTTCCACTTTGGGGACTGATCATTAAGAGCTATGTTACACACCGGTTATTTTTACGATTGGACCAATACGCTGTGTGACAATACATGTGACAATATACTAGACCTCAGTATCCTATGACAATGCCACAATCAAAAACAAAATCCACATGAAGTTCTCATGTTTTCTGTCATGAAACCGGTAAAGCTGTGAGTGTTCAATCCCCAAGTGTACTGAAATTAAAATGGGGCGTCTGATTAGATTAAAATTCCATTAATTTAAGACGATATTCAAATCTGTTTTGACCCAGACCTGGCCTCCTTCTGTGTTCCCTCCCCTGCCGCCAATCCACAACAGCAGCTTTGAACTTTAGACCTTGTTTTCTAGGCTGAGGATGAAAACAAACAGGCCGTCAGGCCGCTGGCAGGCTGACAAGGAGACAGAGTGGGTGGAGCAAGAGGAAGAGACAGAGAGGAGCTTGTAAAGAAAGGAATGAAGTAATGAAAAAAAAATTGAGGCGGGAACTAAGGAATGAAAGGAGAAACGGAAAGAGAGGGAGAGAGAGAGGGATTAAAGGGGGGAGGAAAAAGAGGCAGAAAGGAAAAATAGGCTGGTGAAGGAAACAAGAAATGTAGAAAGGAAGACAGCAAGGGCACATGGTGGAAGAATACAGGTATAAGAAAATAAAGAGGCAAGCAAGCAATGACAAACTTTTTTCATTACACACCACATGAACTTTCTTCTAGTGCCACCATCGGGCTAAACTAAAAGGTTTTGCACAAACCTTATAGTTTTTCAAATGTGACAGTCGCAAAATTGTCTCGATTTTTTTGTCAATGTTGTTATGTCTTTATGCACATGTATCGCCTGTAGAGAGTCTCTGTAGAACCAAGAGTGTCACGTGATCTTTCCAGCACCATTCCTCACAGCTTAATTGTGATGGCTTAAGAACCAAGTGTACACACTCAGACAACATATTTCTACCACAGAGCTCATTCATCTTCTAAGTGTTTTTTTCATTCACAGAGACATGTGAGGTGTACACACTGAAGTGTTCTGGGCAGAAATCCAACCACAGGAGAGTTTACTGAATACGGCACAGAGGGACGGGAAGCTGACAGGCCTACGTGTTTACATTATCTGTAGTCTTTAAATTACGCTAAATGTAATATTTCCAAAAGCTAATTAATAGCTTGACAGGACTGAGAGACAAATCTATCTCGCTGCATGCGCTCACGGATGAGCTGAGGCTCACTCATGGCTGATCAATACATTCTTGTCAATTGCTGACCTCAGATATGTAAATAAGGGCAAAAGGACACCAGCTGACTGGCTGCAACATCATGCCCACGGCATGTACAACAGAGCCATAATAATGCACATTACATTTAGGCATTTAGCAGGCATTAACACATAATAATGCACACCAGGAGAATTAATAATTAATTTCACCATTTTGACAATCGATGAAGTGACGAATGATGAAAAGTTTTTCTGCTTACAGTCACTTCACTGACCGTTAATCCAACGCTGTATAGCAAGTAAAACACGTAATTACCTATAATTGTAAGGTTAATAAAAGTTTAAGCTAAAATGCTAAATGTCTAAACCAGAGGAGCCATTGTCCAGCTGTTGAGCAGTATTTGACACAGACAGGAACAATATGACTTTAAATTTATTTTACTTCCTTTTATCCTCTATAAAACCATTGTTAGATGTTGCCATAGAAACAACAGCTATCTGATTCTGAAGATGCCTCTGCCTTCACTCAGATGGGCCAAGTACAACATAACGCATAAATACAGGCTGTAATTCAGGCCAGGTGATCTAGTGGACAGCACTCAGAGGTGGCAGTGAGTACAGCAGACAGAGCAATTTGTACATGTCCACATAAGTAAAAAAAACATTTGAGCTATTCCAAATAAAACTAAATAATACTAGTAATAAATAACAAGAACAACCTCAAATATGACCCTGCCCTTCCTAAGAAGCCCACCCAATACTTCCACAGAGAAACCTTTCCATCCCAGAAAAAAAGGCCTGAGCACACATTCAAACTGAATCATGAGTCAAACCCTGAGGTAAACATGTAGTGGCAACATTAAGATAAATTATTCGTTTTCTCTGAAGATCTGTACGAGAAGCCTCTATTCCACTGTTCTTTGCTGCGACTCAACAGCCAAAAGGGAAAAGGCGAGGGCCGCGGAAGCTGTATGAGCCTTCATCCAGTACAGAGTCTCTGTGTGTGTGTTACAACAGCGGCACAGCAAAAGCAACTGGATGTGTGTACTGATCTGGAGTGACAACCAAATAAAATATAAAGAATACATAGTATAAAAAGAGTAATGGATATTACTGGGCCCCATGAAACAAGAGAAGGCATTATGCAACGTTCACAAAATGCAACGCCGCATAATACACATGTTAAGTAGCTTGTTTTCCTCATTCATATGCGGTGTTGCTGTGGCTCTGTTGACAGGCATAGCCCACGCATTGTCACATTTGCTTTTATTGATTTTTAGATTGTTTTTAAGTGTTTGCTTGTATTGTAATGGTACTTTCTAATGAGGTATTTTACTGTTGTTAGTTCTAGTAACTATGTCAACTGTTACCATTGGAAAATATTTATTGTTTGCATTTCCATTGCTGTTTACAGAACAACAAAGTCCAAAGATACTGTCAGTGTCCCACCCACCAGACCTGTGGACTAAGAGGCCATGTAGTGACATGGTGACTGAAGGAGGTCCAGTACAGTAATCCTGAGCAGCACAGAACGTAGAAACAAGGCCATAGACCTGGTTGAGAATAGATAATGTATACAAAGATAATGTTACACTTTTCTGTAATGCATTTTTTTGAAAGGTGCAAACATCAAATTAGGGCATACAGTGCTATGTAAAATGTCTACAATTAAAAAGGTGCTTTTTTAAAATTCAAACATTCGTTCAAACGAACTATAATGACCTGTTCTGATTCAGAATTTACAGTCTATCATCACAAGAGACGGTCTTAAGTTTGTCTTGTGATCCAGCAGAGGGCGCTCTAAAAGTTAACAGGCCCTATTGACCTATCAGTAATCTCAACTAGTAATATGATGTTTGCTACGGAAATGGGGGAAAGTAGCGTGCAAAGCCACCCTGAGCGGACAATCGCAACACCAAAGCATCTGAGGAGCTGAGTGTGGAGGTATTTTGGGTTCTCCACCATAGATGGCAAAGGAACTAACAAAGACGAGGCCGTTTGTCGACTTTATATAAAGCAGCGGTTTTACTCTGGACTCACCCGCTAGCGTGCTCCAAGTGAGGCAGCAGAGGCACCACAGGCGAGCAGAACAAGGTCGGTGTACAACATTGTCTGAGTGCCTAGCATTGCTTGTCAAAATGCCATCACTGAAAACATAGCCAGATTTGTAGGCCAGATGTTCGACATGTGTAATGTAAAGTTAATAAAATAAGTAAAATGCATATCATTTCAAATTTGTTCAAACTCAATTTTTGGAAACAGGTTACGGCCCTCATGCTTTCCTCGATTGCTCAGTCAACTAATCTATTGGTGACTCCATAAAACCCCTTAAATTCCAAATATTGTACCATTACGCTGAAAACTAACAGTGAATGTCCATCAAGTTAGCAGAATGGTGTCGTCTTACCAAAAGTCTTAAATTCTATTATTCAACCTTTTACATTATTCAGAAGATGGAGAAAAATACATACTGATGAGTGCGAAGGGATAGTGATGAATAGTGCGATGATACAGCCAACATGGAGCCCAAAACAAAGTAACTGAAGGGTTTTCTGTTCATTAGTTTTGACTGTTTGGTTCAGCTCTCGTCTGGTTTGGTTTTGGTGAATTCTATTCGTTTCTTCAAAATGCACGCTGGTTTAATTGCAAAACAAAGTAATCGTACCCTTTAAAGTGCGCTAAATTTATTTCCTGGCATGAGTCACACATTACTCATAAAGCACAGCTTTATGGCTCTATTATTTAAAACACATCACATTCAGAAAAAGAAAAACTCTTTCCATGCCGTCGACTATTCTGTATATTATCTTGCAGGTGGTATCCCAATATCCTTCCTGAAATGAAAACTGTGTTGTATACATGCATGCATGCATACATACACACATATACAGTATGTGACGTTACCAAACAATGAATGGTAACAATGGCCTAATGTAAAATAATACTGACACTGATATGAGATAAAAAAATCAGCTGCCTTTTGGTGGAAACCCTGTGGAGACATGATAATATTTGATATAAAGGAAACAATATGACACCTAACCCAATCCAGCTACCACTGACCTTTTATAACTATGACAGAGCTTCCTCCATTTTCATCCCAGCAGCCAAACACAGCAGCTTACAGCCGACACTCCTCCAGACAAAACCTCCCTGGGTCCAGAGGTGTAAATGCTACTTCAGGCTCTTCCTCTGGCTCAACTCAAGCTGCTTCAGTGATTCGGATATCTATTAATACTCCTCACACTCCCAAGCATTGAGTCTTCCTTTACACATATGACTATTTCCTCCCACTACTCCCACCACACCAATAACTTCCTTTTGTCTCTTTCCTGCCAGAAGCTTGCATGTTTGATGCATCAGAAATGATCACAGCCTGCAGCTATGCCAGTGATTACGAGGAGTAGGGCAAAGGACCAACAAGAGGAAACCTGAAAGTTAATGGTTAACCTGATAATTGGGGTCAGCAGGGTAAGGGCAAACTCCACAAATATAGCACAAGCCACCAGTGACACAAGGTTTAGAGTTTAAGGAAGGGGATGAGAGGAGGGGGAGAGAAGACGGGAGTGGACAGGGGGACAAATGTTGAAGAAGCTTAAGAGCAAGAATGAAAAGCAGAGAAGATCAGAAATATAGGGATGTAATAAGAAGTCAAAGAGCAAAGGGAGGGAGGAAAGAAGGAAGAGAGGGAGTGAAAGGAGGCAGGAATGATGAAGGAAAACAAAAGAAAGATGGATTATAAGATAAATTGAGAGGGTATTTGACAATAAAAATAAGCCCTGGGCAAACACTGCCACTTTTGGAGTAGCACAATAATATTATTATTATATAATAAATGAACCACTACACTGTCTGCATGATGTCATTAAATCAAGGGAGTGCAATAAGAGGTTATAAAAGTCCAATGAGGCTTTTGGCAACTCTGTTTTACAACCCACAATTTGGTAAATATTTCCAAGAATGTAAAATTAGAAAACGGCATTAGACATCAACACAATGGTTCGATTCAGATGCGTATGTACATGCAGATGGAAGTGTTTGATGTAGCATTTATTACAGCCATTTGGATTTTTTGAGATTAATAAGTTAACAACTGCTGAATCTTGGCAATAAGCACATCGTGTATTTTGACGCCAGAAGTAAATACCAGTTTATAGTGAGGTTGGTAATAAAACTGCACTTATATTTTGTTTTGATCCACATTGGGGATAAACCTCATTCCAACTCGAAAACAATCTGATCCCTTGGTTTAGTGTGAGGTATTATATAATGTTAAAAATCCAATTTCAAGTTCAAGAGTGTATTTTGAATATCCCTGTCCCATCTGTGTTGATCAAGGCCACAAAACTCTTCAGTGAGTGCATTGCACCTTTTAAGGATTAAATATTAATATACTATATATTAATATACTATATATTAGCATACAAATTAAAGGAAAAAAAACAAAAAAACAACTGACAGTTGATAGGGTGAAATTGTTAGCAAACAGTTGCCTATTTACACATTCATCAGGCATTGATGTAAAAGACCGTTCTCTGGCATCCTGACAAATATACAATAAGCACAATATTCACTCTGGAACACAGACATCTTATGTTTTGGTATCCACCAACTACTGAAGTTAATATCAGGCTCTTTAGCTGCTAAACATGCTGATGACTAGCTACCAGTACGTTTAGCAGCTAAAGATTTTTAAAGAGCATATCAGCTGACAAATGCTTTAAAAAAAGAAAATACAAAAAAATATTTATCAGTGCAGCTTTACGGCACGTTTAATGTGTTTAATACAGGAAATACAACTTCCTTCTTATTTATTGGTGGTATGAGTACATCACTATGGTCCATACAATCAAACCCAGTATATACGTAGTTTAGCCATTCTTAACCCAGTCCCCGCCTTACTGATTCGGAACAAAGCAAACACTAGCAATATCAATAGGCAACATGACACGAAATATCAGACATACCAGCACTGACAAGTCACCTTTGAAGTCATGTGACCTAAATAACAAAAAGATGGATGATAGGTCTGGTGACTCCTTTGTGTTAGTCAAATTGGCCTTATAAATTAAGGCAGCAAGCCACATGACATTGGAATGAGAGAGCAGTGAACTTTTAGGTATTGGGAATTACCTAAGCCTCAAATAGGCTAAGGAAGTCCAAGCCAAGATTAGCCATTTTAAATAAAGACCTTCTGAAGAACGGAGGCTGACATAATTGAGAGCTGCATGACGTATCTAATATGTACAGCTGATGGCAATGGACAGCCAAAAGACTTGAGGTGGAACTTCCTCTACTTACGAAGAAATAGGATTTTAATAATTCAGCAACTCCACTGTTGAATTCAACCATTTCAGTGAATGAACAGTTTAATGTGTTGTCTTTAAAATCTTCAGCATAATAGCAGTGTTCCCATACAATGTTAATATTTGGACAGCTCACCCAAGACCTGCCACAGTGAATTATGGTATGAATTCATGCCAAATGCAGTGAGGCACTAAGATAACGGTCCTTCTGATATTTCTTGTGGATCGTGACTCAAAGGAAGGATGCTAGTTTTAAATACTGTAATGATATACTGACTGTAGGGTATATTCATATTCAGTTAGTGAAAGCCTGACATGATGACACCTGACATGTCAGTAGAAACTTAAGTGTGTTGCTTTATTTTTCTTAGATAATCTAATGTACTATACATTAAAGTGGCTTCTGACAGAGAGCGAGGCACCATGCAAGATTTAAAGTTTGTGAAGTTAAAGACGCCTAAAAGTCTCAATCTAAACGGCAATTTATTTATTGACTTTTTTTTACACTTTACACATGTGCTCATGTTTGAGAGGATGATGTTTGGATGATGTTTGTAAAATCAACCCCCATTTGCGGACCAAACTTGCAGCAAAGTCCACAAAGCAGAGTCCCTGTGATTTCATCACCTGGTTGTAGTTCCCCTCCACCCCCACAAAAAAAGAGAAGCCTTCTTTGCCCTCCAAAATCTCCATGTCAAAGAAAGAAGAAGGGCAAACGGCCAAAACTAACATTAGTTCACTGAAATGTAAGGTGTTAACATAGCCAGGAACCACTCAGAGGGAACTTTCTCTCACTTTACCGACAGAACAATTTTTTTGTGTCCGAAAAACAAACTCATTAGAAAAGAGTTTCCTTTCAGGTTATTGGACAATTGCTCCATTGGCGGAGGTTTGTGTGGCATACCTAAAATATCTGAAACTGTTAGTATGTTGTTCTGCTGAGACGAAGACCCATAATAAATGAACATCAGCCCTTTAGTAAGGGCATCTCTTGTTGTTACTTTCCTTTTAGAAACGAAACTGTAAAATAAAAAAATAAATTAAAAATAACTTTACTACTTTACAGTCATGAAAATAAAAACATTGAAAAGCTGTGAGGTTGTATTGAACACTCCCAATGTAACCAGTGGTCCTGGTCTAAGAACTGAACTCTGCTCTTGAAATCAAAACAATAAAATCTGTAAAAAACAAATAAATAAAAAAAAGTTTTAGATTACATTTTGTATTGGGACTTACAAGAAGAATCCTTTAATTTTCAGTTTTTTTACTTGGACTTCGGAGGGAAATCCAACCCCGTTCTTTACTAAGTTGAAAGCTCTGTGTGTGGGGAAGCTATGTGTGCAGAAACCACCAGCAGCCAAAAGTACAGGATAAGCCCGCCCGGAATGCAACTCTAGTCCATAGCTGCCTTCATCCTCTGTGAAGGCAAAAAGGTGAATTCCTTTGTGTATTACTTCCACGTGCTTGAGTGAGCCGGCGGTGGATTGAGGAGAAAGAGATACTGCTGCTCAGTGTTATGGACGACTAGGCCTGTCGCACTTATTACATGACCGCCTGATCGCGATGATTTGAGCTGGCTGCAAGCATTTTGTACGATGGTTACATTTCACAATCAAGGGAATTTTAAGCCAACCTTAGAAATGTCGCGAATTTGGTGCGTTTCCTTCTGCTGGGTCAGCAAATAAAGTGTCTACCTGTGCATCAGGTTTCAACGTCAGGAGGAAAACGTGGTTTAAAATAAATTTAAAAAAACAGCTTGGCTGTCGAGACCTCACTGCTGTTTGGCAGATTCTTTTGTTTCAGCTTACAAGAGACCACATTTCTTGCTTTCCAAAGCAAGATGATGAGAAGGAGAGGGGCCAATGACGGGTCTCTGGATTTATAGAAGAGAGTTTCCCCTTCGGGTGCAGCAATGTGTTTGACAGGGAAAGTTATGTTGGTGATCTTTTACAGACAATCCTTTGTTGCTTAATTTCAGTCAGTTTAAACCCAATTTAAAAATAAAATCCAGCGTCCTTCTACATTAATCAACTGTTTGGCAGCACATTTTTGTTACTTTTACGTAGGCCTACACCAGTTTTAGAACAAGCTATTTAAAATAAATATTTGTACAGCAGAGCGAGACGTTTATTTGGAGCAGGCTTAGATTAGATGCATGATATATTATATTAGATGTTTTATACGTATATTTGCTGACATTGTAGTACAAAGCCTTTAAGTTTTTTGATCTGCTCTCGTCTGCCCTGTAACATTTTTTCCATTATGCTGTTAATAGAAGCTCAACACTTCCTGTAGACATTTCAAATTAAAAGCCCTCTAGCGCTTTAGTAGAGAGAATCTCTTAATTTCCTAATAACGCTTTTATTGTGAAAGATGGACAGCTGCCAGCACCTTTGTTGTGCAGGTAATAATAGTTATAATGGCAACATTAAGCCAAGTATCAGTTTATCTTCCACCGCAGTATTGTGTGGGATGCTCCTCCCAGCGTGTCTAGACTGCCAAGTATGCAGGTGTAAATCAATACCCACCCCCCGACACCGGACCCCCCGACCACCACCACCCCATTCAAAGTTCACATTTAAACATCGCTGGTATTTGGAGAGTATTTAACAACATGCTCTCTGCAAGCTTTACAACCGTAAAACAAACAGTCCAACACCAAAACAAACATGATAACGCAGAGAGATAGAAAGCCATCAGACGTGAGAGCACTGCCTCATAAAAAACATGCAATTGTGATAGTGGACACGGTTCAGGGTCGGGGCAGGTGGTTAGGGTATAATAAACTGAAGTGGCAGATCTTGAGTCTGTGCTTGAAAACAGACTCTTTTGAACAGACACGTTCCCTGATGTGGCTTGGCAAGGAGCGGAGCTCTGAAGGAAAAGGGCCTGGCACTCAGTAAAGCAGAAGGGCCTCTTACTGAAGGAGGAGAGCCTGACTTTTTTGAAGATAATAGGGAGTGTTAGCAATTATGAGCTACATTTCTTGTGTCAGTTTTATCATCACGGGCAAGATTCTAATGCAGTGGGTGATAAAGGACGCATAAATAATAGTCCCTTTTAGAACTTCAGGCTCAAAGAACTTGTTGCATCAACTGTCTGAGGTGGCAAATATGTTGTCTTACATCATAGGACATAAAAAAGGTAAGACATAAACATTAACTGTACAGTAGCACGAAATGTAAGTGTAAGACATAGCTTAAAACAGAATGTAGGGACTTGACATGGACAATGGATGCTGTAAATTAGATTTTGTGGTTTAGTTCAGATAGAAGTATGTGAGGTGGCAACTATAATGATATGTTAACTATAATTTCAGGGAAGCTTCTTCACAATGGTGCAGAATTAAACGACGGCAGCTTTGTGTGTGTTGCAGACAGAGTCAAGTGTCACTTTCACTTTTCCCACAACAACCTCAATGTTTAATGCCTCTAATGAAAGTAAGGTATCCCAGCTACACACATGGATACCCAATCATCCACACATGCACATATAGGCTATATATGGGGATTGAGGATCAACCAGGTGGTGTCGAGTGTTTACTCAAACCTCAATGCTGACTATGTTTGAACACGGGGCTTTCTAGAGAGCACATAAATACGGGGCTGCTTTACAGAAATCTGCCGTCTTTAAAGGAAGATGAAAAAAAAAAAGCATATGAAAAGAAGGAATTCCAATGATCTTTAATCTTTCCTTAAAGAACTAAGACAAATGGAGTGGATTTGAGATTGCAAATGAATGTGTCGAGTCCTGAATGAGACGCCAGCTCGTTTACATCTGTAAAAAAAAAAACTTTCATCAACCTCCATATCCTCAGCTGCAACAAGTACGAGCAGAGATATTAAAACAGATAAGTGTGTTTTGGTTTATTTGTAGAGGTATTAAATTCAGGCATGTGTGTCTGTGTCGTGTGATGGATGAGCATTTAAACACACAGATTGCTGGTTGGTAATTTGCCAGGCTATAATATTTGCTGCGGAGAAATCAGACATCAATAGAGCGGGTTTTGGTAAGATGAGCTGAGGATGTTGAGGATAGGCTGTGGGGAAATTTAAGCTTAAAGTGTGTGTGGAAAAATAAATACTTAAGTAGGGGAGTCCAGATATACCAAATGCAGAATAACTGATAGTAGATAGCTCGAGCTGTAACGGCATACAAAAGTCAGACCGGTATGTACATTGGTTTTAGGGTTACTATTCACGTACGTTTTTTTGTATTATTACTCAGAATCTGCAGTGAGAAACAGCCAAAACCTTCCAGTCTGGTTCTGTCTCATTCCGCTAAACGACATGTTCAGGTGCTGCCTTCGCAAACTACATGTTTGAAGTGTTTCAGACATATCCCACTTCAGTTGAACAATGTCGGCATACAGTTTGACACTAATCGTCCGCTAAAACTAAATGGGAAACAGTAATGCTCCCATACAGTGAACCTAAATGTCCCGGGAGGATCCTCCAGTTCTGGTCTCTGATCCCATTCGGACGGCAGGGACTCTACGAGAGCTGGACTAACCGGGCAAACCAGGCTAAGCCGACTAGCATGCCCCAAACGTTCTGTACCGGACAGTTCGGTATAAATACATGCACTGTCACACCCCTAATAGCAGCGCACTGGTATCAGAAATGTAGTACTATAGAGTAATGAATGCCGATGACTGCCAGCCTTACCATTGGCTTCCAGAAATAATCTTGGACGAGGGGGCGGGAAAGAAGTGGTTTCAGAGCAGCGGCCAGGCCAGAGATTAGCCACTGTGATAAAAAGAGAAACTCTCGGAGCAGCTTAACGGAGTGCAAATTGCCTCTTGAAAGAGCTCCTTCAGACCCAAACACAGGCATGAGCTTATATACAAACCCCTATTATCCAATTCAATTCCATCTGTTTAAATTGAGTTTAACACATTTTGCGGGTAATCTGATAGTACTTATTTATTGTCATAGAGAAGTATCCAAAGGCTGGCATTTTCAACGCCAGTCAATCAAGCACGGACCAGCAGAGCAAATTCTTCAGTGAGATCATAAACATATCTGGTGTTAACCCAGAGCTCAGTTTAAACTGATTCCTGTGAAATTACAATCTTACAGTATCCTATACAGGAGACGTGTCCCACCATGTCTGTGACCAATTAAACAGTTAGTCATGTCTTCAGGCGGATGAAATCTTACACGGATTAAGCAATTAAGAAGATATAAAGGGAGAAAAGGTGATTAAAGATGAATTGTTTATGATTTTAAATGTTATCACATATCACATTTTGCATTGTAGATATTTAAGAGGTGCCTTTATCAAGTTGTCCAGGTTTAAAAAGGAGAGAGACGGGGAATTTGTCTCCATTGGCACTATAAGTGTTCAAACCTTCAGGAACAATATACCAACAACAACAACAGCGTTATAACAATATATACAATATTTGTAACTACTGTAACAAATCACGTATTTTAATCTTACGCCATTTCAGTCATTTCACACAATCCATGTTTGTGTCTATATAAAGACGGAGAAGAGGGTTGCATTGTTTAAGTTTAGCAAGTTTAACTACAGTCTGCCTCCATTATAAAATTACACCAAATGTGAAAACAAAAAACAAAAAGAGACTTTTTCCACCCACTACCTGGCATCCATTTATGAGCAAAAAAAAAAACAGGGCTTAGTGGAAAACAACTGCGTCTAACAGAGAAAGTGACTCATCCCTCGCTCCATCTCTCGCTTTCTCCTTTCCTCTTTTATAGTTAGCAGCTTTGGTACATCCTGTACATAAAAACATGGCTGAGCCTGAACGAGAACATGGACACCAACACTGTGTACAACACGCCTACCCCCCTCTTCCAATAACTGATGGGTCAAGGGAGGGAGGGGCTGGAGCACACGACAAAAATGAAAGGACACTAATTTTCAACCTCATTTCCATGTTTTAGTTGCAGGGGTTGGATGTCTATAATGCCCAGATTACTTGCCAAAGTTGTCTATTTAGCCCTGGAAGTCTAGTTTGGTTGCTCTGGCCGACGTAACCAGGGAGATAATGCTCCTATGCTGTGGCACTTCTGTGTGGTCAGTGTGAATGAGAACAGTGGGAGGCTTTTGTAAATGATAACAATGGTGACAGAATGACTGTAGAGAATAGGTTTCTCTAATCTTTAACCATATTCGTATATAGCCTGCGTAGTAATAATCTATCATCTGCTGTGGTTATGATTCATAACTGTATTCAGCATCAGGTTAGAGAACGAGATGTTAATTGTTTTTCCAACGACACCACGCGGAGCCACATTTGTTTCCACATTTGAAAGAGAAGCAGAAACGGCTGCTTTAAGTGGGTTAATAAGACAAGAGCTCAGGCTAACCAGGTAAACATGCGGGTTTCCAAGAACCACTTGCACATTGCAAACTGAGCAGGAAACTAAACAAGAGACCATAGCCAATATGTTTCTGTCCATATCAACAGAATCAGAGTGGTTAAAGATCTGAAGACCGCCAGCACAGACTGGAAATCCACACATTAGAAGCAAGTCAATTCCATTTATAAAGCCCAAAAACCCAAATCACAAATTTGTCTCAAGGGGCTTTATCTGTACGGCATACACCCTCTGTTTTTAGACCCTCGACTCGGATAAGGAAAACGTATTTGCCGTTATCAGTCAAGTGTCACTGAGCTGTTAAAAATAAAGAGGAGGCACATGAGAAACATCACATAGCTTGTTGTTTAATATAATATAATAATAATATTATTATAGGGGGTAAATGTTGTATCGTATGAGGAATGTTAAACACTATTATATTACAATAAATAAAGATCCCTTTTCCAATCATAATTTTCTCTGTACACAAAATCTCAGTTCTTGTTTCAGAAAACAGACCCCGAAGGCAGCATATAAGCTCCTCTAACTCCATGACTGCTATTTCCAAATCAAGACTTAATAATATAGGATACATACAATGTTCAAAGTGTGTGTGTGTGTGTGTGTGTGAGCTCTCCTCAACATGACTTCAGCCGTGGCTGGTTTGATAACTCCTACTTTGTCCTTGTCAGCACTCTCTCCTGTTGCTGCACTAACATGCAGAATTGGATGAAGATGGAAAAAAGCAGCAAACAGAGGGGGGAAGAAATCACTGGGTCATCGTGTGATATTGTCTGACCAATCAAAAAGGAACGTGATACAGACAGGCAGGAAAAACAGGAGTCGAAAGTGAATTGTGTGCTTAATTAGAAAAGCACGTGTCTACATACTTCTGGGAAAAGAGAGACCTCACAGGTAGCACCCTGCAAATGTTGACTTCCATACGGACAGCAAAGTCTTTCATAATTATCCTTAATCATGCACTATGCAATTTTACCACAATGTGCAACCCCGAAAAAGAAAAAAGACTTTAATACCCATAAATCCTATAATGTGATGTCAGTAAACCCACCATACTTTGCTAGCCAAACTTTTAACATTTTCCATGCCAAGTGCAAATATATTTTAATCTTCTCTATATTTATCACTTTTTTTAGAGTTTGTCAAAAGAGATGCTTAGTCTAGTAAATAAAGGTTTCCTGTATTCCTGGAGTTTCTTTTGATCTTCAAATGACATTCCTCTGTTTTGAAAAAGCCAATTCTTTCTTGAAAATACACCATATTGTTAAAGTCGTCCTGTCTTTGTCCTGTATTTCTGCTACGCTTTAAAGCACAGAGGAGAGAAAAACAAAACCAGAAAGGAAAAAATGTGTCATTACAGACAATGACACGCCCTTGAAGTCCCACAAGGGCCGCACCAACCAAAAACTTTCACAGTTTCACTGTTAGAATACAAACATTATCACAAGTCGCCTACAAGCAACTGTCCAAACAGGATTTGTGAATCAAGTGTCTGGTGAAGCCATAAAGTACCCGTCTGTCAAACAGGATAGCTCGTTTTTTTTAAAACAGGCGGTCTGAATCACCACATGTGAAAGCAGAATCTGATTCCGAGTGACAGTTTCAACTCTGCGACAACCAGCACAACTGTAAACAAGTGGGATAATGGAGTGATCAGAAGGAGGAACACAGAGGTTTTAGCCGTGCTTTCATCTGCAAATGTGCCTGTTTTAATGGCCTCATGCAAGCGTACGTGCACGTACCAAAGAAGCGGAGTTTTCTGTGTTTCCCGGCCAAGCATGAAGCCTTCACCAAAACACTACACGGAGCTGCAGAATAAAATAAAATAAAAACCCACAACCAACCGACACCATATGTAGAGCACAGAGGGTGAGGGGAGAAAAGGAGGCTGACGGAGTATAAATCATTACATGTGTTTAGACCTTTTGTGGCTGTTGTTTGTTGCTTGCTTGCTGCTTTTCCCCTCTCTGGGCAAACTAGCATACATCCTATTAAAACATAACCACACTGTCTCCGGCTGTGTGTACTTATACGCGCACTCACAATTATGTTTATCGTGTGAAACGGCAAGTTGTTTTAATCAGACAAACAAAACACCACTCCTGGCATCTGCTGTACAGCGAAAGTGGCTGATGCCGATTCATTTTGATCAAAACACTTGTACATGTGTCACTTTTCGTCACTAGCCAAAGTTGCTGCTTTAAGATGGACCAGCCAGAGCTGTTTACAGTTCACACTAGCTGGAAGCGTTTGGCTCCGCAGTGAGAGGCTCAGGAACGCACAAAAATGCATCAAGTGTCTGCTAATTGCACTGGACTCCATCCACACGTGTATCACTGCCATGAGACCTGGTGCTGATGCCTCACACGACCTATACATATTACCTAATTAATATTAGGGATTTTCAGCAGTCCTGAAATCTTGACAGATGAATGCAATCACGATTTAGCACTGAATAATTGTGCAGTGTACTATGAATGATTACTACTGGTATTTGCCTTATTCTAATGAGTATGAAAATGTAAACAATGCACAGTGACAACAACCCTGAGTGACATCACTCTCGTGGACGGTCGCAATGATTGAACACACAGCAAAAGAACCACAAAGTGCTCTTATCAGACAGCAAGACGATTCATCAGAGCATCGACACATTTATTACCCAGTGACTCTTCAACGTGGCAAGAAGACTAAATCCCTCGATTCAAAGACAAATGTGCAGGTAACAAAAGTGCTAAATTAACGAGGTATTCATGGAATGACAGCGTTATGTAACGGACGCTGGATCCAGTCAGAGCTGCCAGCAGGGAGGCTAGGTAGAAAAGAAATGTGAGCCCGTCTTCAAAGGTTTTCATTTCTTACTTCAGTTTACTTTATTTCTGACGATACTTAGGTGCTGACATGTGATGTCAGTCAAAGTTTGATTTCAGTGGCATCATTGCTATACTGCACAGAGAAATGGTAAATAAAATATTAAATTTATATAAAATAGCTCACCTGGTAAAGCACATACCATGAAATTACTTCCCCCCGCCCCCACCCCTAACATAGATGTGGTCACAACAAGTGACCTAGCTCTGTCCCCACTTAGTGCTGTTCCACAAAAGTTGTTTCCATTGTTTGATTCACTCTGGTGCAAACTATTTCCTTTCCTGGGTAAGGTGAATTAAAATACCTCACCTCCCTGCTGCCCCTGGCTCCCAGCCAGCTGAGGGGCCTCTCAGCCTGGAGGTTGGGGCCGAAAACCTCTATCTTACCGTGACTGAGTATCGCTGGGTTTCCTTCTAAGGATCTTTGTGAAATTCCTGGTGCTTTACATTAGAAACTAAAGGTGTACGGAAAGAACATTAACAATTTGACAAACATTAGATGCCATCGTGTTGTTTTATTGATAAGAACCATTTTAAAAACAATAAATAATGAAGTAGCCTGTATAATACATCCTCTCAGAAATGTGGTAATCCTTCCTAGTGATGCCCTGCCAGGCATCTTAACTCCCTGCTTGTTTCAGGACTTTGCCTTCAGTCTGGTTTGCAGTGAGTGAAAAACACGTTCAGGCGACTCGACTGGTCAAAAACATTATGCTGGTCGGCCACAATGGAAAGAAAACGTAATTAGTTGTTTGCTGCTGTATGTTGAATATAAGTGTCCTGCTGCAGTGTGAAACAATTCAGAACTTTGCATAATTACAAGGGGTGCAGGTCACTACACTGTTAACCCTTCATGGTTGCGAACTGCCTCATATCTCTCAAAACCAAACCATCCATTGAAATGAAAACTGAAGCAAACCGTGTCACTTCATGTGGTTGATATTCATTTGGGTCACCAGGTCTCCTGTGGTCTGTTTAATAAGTCTTCCAACCAAAATGACGTTTGTCAGTTTGTCAATGATTCCCAAAACGATATGCATAGGCGTAACCGACCTTCGCGGTTGGTAACAATAATAAAACAAACACAGTTAACGTTGTGAAATAGTCGCAGTGTTGGGTTTAGGCAACAAAGCTACTTGGTTATGTTTAGGAAAAGATCATGATATTACGTAAGTTACCCCCATCAGATGGGCCTAAGCACCCCTTCATCAGACCCCCTTGATAGAAGCCAACTGATGGCTTTATGAAGGCTTCGTGCAGCTTGTTAGGACTACAATTTAAGCAGTTTTCAAGCACTTTCAAGGTTACCTAAATCGAGTCTCGAAGCCTTCATCATCACAGCTAAATTGTTACTATAAATACCAGGAGACAAAAAACTAAAATCACCACAGGATCGTTTCCCTTCATATAATGGACGGTTTTTGATTTACATGAGTGATTGTGACCTGATTATGTTGAAAATCAAGCATTATTCAAGGAGTATATTCAAATTCAAGCATATTCCTAACCTGTAAAACATAGCTGTTAAAATTAAGCATTTTCCAAACATTCAAGACTTTCTATGAACCCCGTTTATGGTCCTGTTTAATGGTATTTTTTTGTAGTTTTGTCGAAGTTTGCATTTGTACTGCCATTTGTAGTGACAGAAACTGGTTGTTTCCACCATTTAAAAGTATTTTTACTTTGAGCTGAACTAGTCTTTCTGCAGTCTTAATCAACCTCCAGCTGACTACGGTTGGCTGAAAACTGAGGCATGTCATGTACAGTCAGACTACCATAGTAGCAATAAGATCAACATCACACAAAATTGTAATCTTACATGACTAAATGTTTCTCCTAAACACAAATGTATGGATATATATTATCAAGTAATAATAGATCTTTTTTCAAATTAGCTAAGCTTTACGATTCTCCATGGGTGACATAGGAGATATTAATTTGTGTGCATTACATCAGAGAGAACTCATGCTAAAAGAAACAATCGAATGTGAAAATGCTTTGTCCGATTAGCGTGGCTCAGTTAGACAGTGACCATCGAGCAGAGCTGAAAACAAAAGGAAACTTCCAGAACTGTAAATACACTACACACAGGCAAACATCACGGGCTGACCAAAAAGGACACAAAAATGGCCATGTGCAAACACACCAAAAACACACACTCACACGGTGAATATGGGGAACACAGAAGGAGAAAATCTGAGAAAGTGAGACGGGAACAGAGGGAAGAGGCAGCAGTTGATTGGACGAGAGCCAGAGGAGTGAAACTGTAGATAGTGTGGAGAAACAGTGTGGTTACTGTGAAACAGCTGTGTCAGCTTTCAGCATACACACAGCACAGACACAGTCTTGCACAAGGCCAATAGCCACCAACACTGACATAAGTGTCATTCACAAATACCTGAATCTCACTGCTGCAGCTTTGTTATGGCAGCACCAGAAGTACGTCACACAAAGACATGGACAGACTGCACAATTCATTCATCCATATCTGACTAAACACTTTACTATGTGCCATATAAACAGAGGACGTATGAGTGAATGTGACTGTTGTGCGAGCCAGCCAGCCAGCCTAGTAAATAGGCCATCTGCACTGCCCAGGTCTAATTTTGGAAAGGCAGGGAACGAGGTGAAACGTCTGGTGTCGTCAGAGAGACGAGCGAGACAATACAGTAGCGATCTGACCTGACACAAACACTCACTGGAAGGATGTATGTTACAATAATTTACATGATTTAAAAAACAAACCAATAAAAAAAAACAACATCTCAGCTATAATGTTCTGCTTCCTACAATAACAGACAAAATATTACAGTTTGACATACTGCAAATATCAATAGGTATTAGATATAAATAGATATTATTGCCCTGCGCTCTGAAAGGTGAATCTGCAATGACAAAGAATGTGATATACAGTAGTAGTAGTAGTAGTAGTATCACTTTAGGAGATCTGGAGGACCAAAACGACACAATTAAAAATAAATGAATAAATGACTCAATAAATAAATGAATATGCCATTAAATGCACCATACATACATTAATTAAAAATAAATGTAGACATTTATTTATTGATCAAATGTGACATAAATTGATATTCATTTATACATTTAAATACTATTTTTACATTTGCATATAAATCACCCTATTTACTTTTTAACTTTACTTATAAATGTATCTATTTATTTATACATTTATTATTTTCCCTTTGCATTTTCTTTTCACATTTCTGTATGCACTTGCTTCAGTATTCAAATGACGGGGGCTGTCCTTCAATGTGTGTCATGGGGTGAACCTTTGCTATTGGCTGATCAACATCAGAGTGCATAGATCGACTATACACGACTTGCTCCGACACCGGTGTCCAGACTACTTTTTCATAGGAGCAGTAAGCAGTAGGTAAGGCACTGTAGTAGTAAGGCACAGCTCCGACAATGGTTGGTGTCGGAGCTGAGGTGGTAGCCAGGTTAATCAAGAGGAAAAAATTAAATCTAGACATTGGTTTTATTAAAATTCTCTGTGGTGGCTGTTCTTTTTCCATTTCTTTGTTTGTGTGGGCCAGGGGCGGGTCAGTGCTTATCACAGTGCTCAGCCACAGCTGCAAATAATAAGTAATTACGAGTGATGATGACAGTGTATTTCCTTTCGGTGTGGACGGACGGGGTCACAAGACCAACGCCACACACCAGCAAACATGTCAGCAAAGAGAGCATTTCACAGACGCACAGGACGACGATCAGTATCCACTTTAGTTTATGAGATCAGTCTTGTGGCCTGAGCCGTCTTGTATTTTTCAAGTTGATAACACTGGTGTGTATCCTGTGTATGTGTGTGTGTGTGTGTTCTCTCTATTCAGGCCTAACAGCCTAATAAACAACTCTGTAATTCACTTACATTTTAGATCCTTTGTGCAATAAGTAAACACTACAGCCACAGGTTAAAGCAACAAACTATTTCTTTAAACATTTGTATTTTCCAATTGCAATTATTTGTTTTCTTGTTTTTATAATACATGGTAATATTCATCATGTAAACATTATCTTTGCTATTCAATAGCCTGTGGAGTGAGAATGTCTCATTCACTCACAAAAGAAGCAATCTGAAGACGTCACTTTGGGTTCTGGGAAATCATGATAAGCATTTTTCACAATTATTTGAGGTTTTACAGACGAGAGAGAGAGAGAAAGAGAGTTCTCTCCTGGCATATACTAGAAGCTACGATCAGTGTAGCACTAAAACATATCTGACCCAAGCAGACTCCAGCTCCTGCCAAAAGCAATAGTCTAAAACTCTACATAATACGCAGCGGGAGGAAAAAACGGCATTGGGACAGCGCAACACAGAACAACCATAATAAGGAAAAAACGCAGTATGCAAAAAAAAAGAAGGACAGCGAGGAGGAGAGGGGGACCAGAGGAAGAGAATAACAAGCGTAAAATGCTGGCGGTGGAGGAGAGGAAGAAGGGCAAGCGACAACAGGAGGAAAGAAACAAGGTTTCAGGAAGCCAATTTTCAGACTTTCCAGGACATTTGTAATTCTACCGGGGCCTGACTTTAAGACCAATTATAAATCCGAAACAGACATAAAGCTGTCAAATCTAGCTTGTCTACAGTACACGATGAAACCATAAACGAACGAATAGGAGGAGAAAAGAGACGAGGATCCGCAGATCACATATTACCCATTATAGGAGGTAAAAAGAGACAATGCACAATGAATAAATGTCAAATGTAATTTTCAGAAACACTGACATGGCAGTGGTGTTGGTGCTCCTTGATAGTTGAATGCTAAATAAAATATATAAAAATAAAAATAAAGGCTGACAGCTGAATTCAACCCTAAAAAGTCTAAGTAGATCATAAAACATGCTAACATGCTTCATCTTGTCCCATCGGCTTTGCCCTGATGTTATGCATTTACTCTGGATACCGTGTGTGTGTGTGTATACAGGTCTCAAAAAGATGCAGAGTGACAAAAGACAGGGGGGCATGAAATATCACTGCCAATAGTAATAAAGGACATTGTACCCAGTCATCATAACACTTTCGGATGACAAAACTGTCCCATAAACAGGATGGGATGGGTGGAGACTTCTGTTGGGGGGCCTGTTGAGATATAACCAATCCCCCTCAGTGGGCTTGTCTCTCCCTCGCTTTGCTACAGTAACATCAGGAAAGAGAAAACGAGAGGGGGGGGGGGGTTAGCGGATCACTGAGAGCCCCCTTACTCTGGGCCTCAACAGACAGACACAAAAACAGCGAGCAAGAAGGAGAAGCTGAATCTCATTTGCGAGTGTTGTGTTTTATGTTTCCTCCTCACTCCGGGGCCGATGCCTGCATATGCACCTCTAGAGCCCTCTAATAAGTATCTTGTTTGTCTAATCTTTACACAAACAGAACCATAAAAAACATTTGACAGTTTGTGGTTTCAGGGGGAGTTCCACTCTCAAATCTGAATTCATGTGCTCTCCAAATGATGACACCCCCATCCACTCGCTTTTTCAGGAGTAGGCACCTTTTATTTGATTATACTATTAAAAATGAAATTTAAATAGGCCTTTCCTTGCCTATACATACATACACACACTCTTCACTGAATCTATCTATCTATAAAAATATTTAAAAAATGGATATGAAATGACCTATATCAAAATGGGTTTGTGGTCAGATCGCACACCCCAAATTAGTAATAATGTTTAGTATTTATAAAACACAAAAATATCTAGAGATTAGACAACATGAACAAGCACAACACCGCAAAAGTAAATCAATGAGCTGGTAGATCTAACAACAGAAGAACTGGTGGTAATTCTCTGTGGGTTCGTCACTACACGCAGCCCCTTTCCTGCTACATGTTGTCATTAAATCCACTGTTAAAATAAAAACATCAAAAAGTGCAGCTTTTAATCGTAATTACAATGTAAAAAATTGAAAATTAAAAATGCTGACTTTGTGCAACTCAATACAGAACGTCTTCACACTGGGCCGACAGCTTGGTGAAGGGCAGCCCGTCACTCGGTCTCTTCTCCTGGATCTCTCACAGAGCAGAGACATTTCAATACCTGCACTGCTGCTGATCCATAGGAGACCACTTCATACGTATCCACATACACACACTCCCAGGTTTAATGAGTGGCTGCACTAACGAGCCAGTCGTGCTTTTAGTGTGCCAGTAAAACACATTCAAGTTAACTCTCACATCAGTGTAATTAAAAGGCCTCAGTTTAAATCAATGGAAACAGTCTTCATCCACACGGAAGGCTGTGATGGTTACAATAGACTTTTTGGCAGCTTACAGAAATATCTTTAGCGTGGAGTTTGCTAGTCTGATTTGAATTAAACTAAATAAGTCAATGAATGAGCTGTGCATTTTAGGAAACACAGGCAGACTCTGATTACTTCTTGTTAAAGGGTTTCTGCTTGTTTTTTTACCGTAAAAATTGCAGATTTTTCCCATGACTGTTCCATCACAAGTTCCATGAATTCTTTTTTTATTTTGTACTTCACCGGGTTGTTTTTTGACCTTAACAGAGCCTTTGAGAAATACAAAAATGTTTAAACTTCACATGAGGTAGAGTTGTGTGACAGTGACAGGAAATCAGCTAAATCACTTGCTGCTCACTGACTGTTTTTCCTATTTAAATAACCAAAATGCACGTCTTTATATTTCAGCCTTATCGGCATGCATACCGGAAAATGTGATGCATGCAAATAACGAACATCTAAAGAGGACTTGGCATATGTTACTGTCACCTGAATGCCACTCCAGATCTGCTGTCCGAGTTACCTCTGCATGGACAGACTAATGGCGATTTTAAACTCTTGTTAGGCATTTAAGCTTTTCTCTGGCCACGCTAATCCCTGCAAGGCCCTGCTTAAAGAAAAGTGGGCCTGTGTGCTTAAATCAGCCTGACAGGTAAAATGGATGCTGGTGAACATTATATGAAGATCCGTGCCTGAAGGGACAGCTTGGTCACCGTGGAGAACACTCGGTAGCCAAATCAGTTTGTATAGATTTGGCTGGATTGATTATGGGAAAGTGTAGGGAAATAAAGAAATCCACGTATTTTAAGTTGTCACTGTCCCAGGGAACGTTGCATGAATAAAAGCAATCTTAGCAACTGTCCACTCCATCAGAATCGTATGCCTCCGAGCGCATCAGTTCCTGTCCAAAGAGCCTTACATTTCCAATGGTGAGTACACTTTTCCAACGTGGGAATTGAACCTCCAGTAGCTAAGCTACCCCAGACCACAACACGCTGCAGGATCCCTGTGATCTCTATGGTCTGTGCCATTGTTTATCACCACAGAGTCATAAAAATTCTCAAGTGGAACCATGACAACTTGGAAGTTCAATAAGCACCGACTTGTATGGTAACCTATGACCTCAAACTGAGGTGAGCTGCTATCGACGTTTATCTCGCCAAGCCACTTAGGGGCTTCAAACAAGACCTAATCACTCCAGCCACAGAGCAACTACCAGGCCTGCATCTATGTTGTAGCTACACAATTATCCCTCATAAGGAATCCATTAGCCCCTGTTCACTTTAAGGAGGGAGGAGGAGAGGAGGAAACTGTGGCTGTTCGAATAAAGAGATCATAAAAATAAAAAATAAGAGTACTCTTTTACATGTGAATGTCACGAAGCAGGCAAATGTCTGTTTTTCTGCCCTCAGTTGCGGATTTATTCTTCACAACAGTGATTCAACCTCTGGTCAGCTCATGTGAGCTTTTACATTTTGTCACTGCAAACACCTGGATACTGGTGGGTCTTTCCTGTGGGAGGGGGGGCTCTACCAGTAAGGGAGTGATGGGTTTTGTTTGAAATAAGCAGAAGAGAAACTGGTCAGTGTGTTTCACAGACAAAGGGAAAATTCAAGAGAAAAAGACAACAGAGTACTGAGCTGTTTGAATGACAAAGATCCCAAATCCAGAGCAAAAAAAACGACAGCAACCAGCACTGACAACAAAAGATGTAAGAGTGATATTATTGCTACTGTCACTCTACTTTACGTGTATCTCTACACATCTGTAATTGCATGGCAAACAGTCACCGCTGAGAGGGTATGAAGTTAGAAATGAGTTATGAGTTTTAATGGATCGTATCGGCTAAAACAAAGAGACCCTGTGGAGAAGAAGGCGCTGTGGTTTGTCCACCTCAGCACCTCAGAGTTTGTGAACATGAAAAACAGCAATGTACAAAACATTCAGGTAGTGTACTGTGCCAAACGTCAGCAGCAGCAGGTCGTATCAACTGTCGCTGATTAATGTTAATTCCGCGAGTAATTTGATGGCAGGTCAAACTAAAAATGTGTCTGTTGTCTGGTTTAAGTGCTCTCTGCAAGCCGATGCTCAGTCTGCCGAAGACTTTATTGAGGTAAAAGAAGCATCACTCATACAATCGTGTGTTTTTGCAGTTCCCACAACTCCAGCAGTGATACATCCCTTTTTGGCGGATCGTTTCAGGTCAATTTCCAGAGTTGCATTTCACATCATATTGAGCTAAATGTAATCGTTTTGAACCAGGATCTTCTGTATTTGGATCAAGTAGTTGTGAAAATAAACTTTCAGACATACCTACACATTGCCAGCTGTTATAAAACGTCTGTCAGCCGAGTCTGAGCCTCTGCCTACGACAAGAGATTGGGACGTGGGATCGTGCGAATCTGAGAGCAGTGCTGATTAAACTGGAACCGGTTACCAAATATTTGTCTGAACTTTGAATACCCCTATATAAAGTGTTTATTCAGAACAACAAGACCTGGCCAAACCAGCATCACAGCTTGTCAAATATAAATAAAATCACTGACTGAGCCTCAAACAATCACCCTCTGTTGTTGGACACAGTGGACAGACAACAGAATCCTACACCTGCCTAAACATAGCTAATACTCACCACTGCACTTGCCAACACTTTACTCTATATCTGATGGAAATACGCAACCCCTGAATTCCTGCATCCGATGCTTAAAGGACAGGCTGAGCAGAAACACGCGTTTTGTGTGGGATTATTCATGTTCTCCATTAACAATCTGTCAATTTATTTCTCTCATAGTGCTGCTTCATTTTGTCTTATATGATAGTAAATTGCATTATTATTACACACACACACACACACACACACACACACACACAAACACACACACAAACACACACACACACACACACACACACACACACACACACACACACACACACACACACACAAACACACACACACACACACACACACACACACACACACACACGAAGTAAGCAGAGTCCACTACTAAAGTGCTTGGGCTGAGATGTCCTATAAGCTGTGTCACAAACACTTTAGAGGTGAATATGAATGGCAGGAGACAGAAATTCAACTGAGAAAGGAAGAGGAAAAGTAAAAATAAAGCTACAGAGATAAAAGAGGTCATGAAGGCGTCCCAAAGTAAGAAGGATCAGTTTATAATCCGGTGCTATCTTGTCAACTGACAAAATAATCCCAAACAAACAAAGACATCCCCATTATTAAAGTGTTTTTTACTCAAATTACAAAAAAAAAAATATATATATTTTTTAACTAACCCTTAGTAGCATCTAGCCATGCAAATCGCTTTGAGATATCTGTTTGGTGAGATTTCTGCTGCCACAGTAATGTAACAGGTCAATAAGGCCTAATTTGTTGTTCTTACAATATAAAAAAAAAATACATTTAAAGAATCAATAACATCTTGTCTTTCCAGAGACGGTGTCCCCTTTACTCTGGATAATCCCCACTGAACACCCTGTCTATCGTTTTTCCATCCCAATGAAAACTGTTACCAGTGAGATCTGAGGTTTATCCAGAATCATTTTTAAATTCACCACAAGATTCAAACAAAACAAAAAAAAACTAAATTCCATTCACTCCCATAGTATTGGTCTGAAGCCAGAAATGTCAGAGATCTCCTTTAAAACCTGGGAAAATAAAACCAATATGTCTGCATGGCTACACTAGAGGTAAGTGCTAGTGGCGTGGCTCTGGGGACGTCACTCTGTTGTCAGGTCAGTTCACCACTGAAATATCTCAACAACTATTTGATGGATTGGAATGGAATTTGGTACACACATACATGGTTGCCAGAGGATGTATTGTAAAGACTTGGTGCCACCAGATGATCAAAAAAAATTGCTTTGTAAATTGGCATAGACATTCATTGTTGTCTGAGGATAAATCCGTCTAATTTTGTTTCTGACATTACAGTGACTCACATCGTCCAGGTAAACCATGAAAGTAACGTTGCTTCCAACAGTGGCACTGAGCTCTCCTTGACTGATGGACAGCCGGAGGCCTCGGGGTGGGCTGGGACGACACGCCTGCCTCTTGGGCGAGTACACGTTCTTCCCTCCCTCCTTACAGTTATTGGACAAAACCTTCCGATACCTTAGAAGCATAAAGTTGAAAAAGTGTCATGGTATACAACTTTTCATAAATGCATGTACTTTTGTGTTTTGTACAGAAAATGAAGACTTCAAAATGTCAATGGGCATGAATCATACTGCAGCTTTGGAAAGCTACTGTCGATTAAACTTCACAGAGAGAAAGCAAAAGGTTTTACCAAACCTTTAATACTAATTTTATTTTAAATATTTTTCACTTCTGAGCAGCTCCTCAATTGCATTTGTTTTTCAAGTGTCCATTAACAGCACACAGATTTAGGAGGCATACTAACCTCTTTAAGTATACTTAATTCTGGCACTTTTTGACTGCACGCCGCATACGCAAAACCTGCTTAGCATTATTATATATTATGGAATGAGGAAAGTCTAGGTTACTTTTTTTAGCTCGACACGGGGCCTTTTTTCTGAACCATCTGACGCATTATTTTCTATGTGTGTTCTAGACAACATGACAAACAAGCTGGAATGGAATAATATTGTTTTGTGATGGACTAAACATTGGGGGCCACTTACCCTGTGCTGTTAAGGAAGCTTTGGCTGGTGCTGCAGCTTTTAGCCACACCATTTGGATTAAACCAAAAAGCAGGGGAGCACTTCCCGTCCGCCTGGCGTTCCCACCCATAATCACTGCCAAAAAAAACACAACACTTCATAAAATGATGAACACTGCTTTTCAAATAATATAGCTTCTACAAGCTTTTGTAGTGGGGCAAATGCTTCGCTGTTGGAGCTTTGTGGCGTATTTTAAGACCATAACTAGAGACATGATTGTCAGACAAGCAGGATCAAAGAGAATTTCAGGCGGATGGATAAAAGATATTCAAAATTCATTTAGCGATTCATTATTAATTGAATTCTAATAAGTCACTCGACATTATGCAAATTACAGTAGCACGCTGAAAAGTTCCTAACTCCCATCTACAATTTCAAAACTATTATTAAATTCCATGAATACAGTCATATTGGTTATCCAGTAAATATGCAATGTAAGATGGATATCAAGACACTGATACACTGATACTTTTGTTTTTTAAGACAAATGTCTACAAGCAGCCGTAATTAAGTGTAACTGAATTAGATCGGGTGGAGGGATGTTTGGTAAACATGTAATGAAAGAAATTAAGGATCACCAAGGATAAAAGGTCTGAGTTACAGTATAGTTCCAGTTGGGAAAGCAGTACCATTCAAAATCATAGGCTGTGCAGACACATGGCTCCGAGGAATAGATCCTTGAATAGTCCTGGGCGAGCATGCAACGGTTGCCTGGCCTGCGCTTCATATAGATCTGCTTCTCGCCCATCACACACAGCTCTCCCTGTGAAACAAAGAACAAGATTTTAAAAAAAATTTGGAAATAAAAAGAGAGAAACATTTTTTGTCATGCATTTAGCGAGTGTACTGTGTTTACAGTGACACCAGACGAACACGCATCTCTTTAAATTGACAATAAATCAATAGTGTTTGATATTCCTGTTACCTTGTTGTGCAGGTGCCATGTCTGATAATCTCCATCCATGCATCTCCTGCTAAAGAGGCCCTTGTAGTCGATCTTGATCAGCTGCCACTCTGACCGATGACTGAAGTGTCCGAAGAAACTGGAAGATGATTCACCAAAATGCAAATTTCAGTCGAGACTATCTTGAGATACAGATGTACAATTCTGATGTGATGGTGTAACAACAGCACCTGCAAATGTGTTATGTCAAATAACACTGTCAATGTCTGTCATTTATGCTGACAGACAACACAACATTCCTCTTTGGTGAGAGGTTTTAGTCATCAGGATAAATCAGGTGGACCTTTCTTTGTTTACATCCACAGAAGAGCTAATTCTTTAAGCCTGATATTTGTTTCATTCCCGCTGGACTGTACTTGTGCGGCTCTGCTTACGTGATAATATGATTGTCAGATTCTGGCTCCATTAAAACTCCGTCCACATACAGAGGTGCCAAGGAGAAACTGTGACGGTCCCATTTCTTTCCTTCGTCTAGACTGATCCTGCATAAAAAACAAACAACAACTATGCATCGGGCTGTCTATCCATCCATCTGTAGAGGCTAAATATATTGTTTTCTCTATGCATATAACATTAAACACCACAAGCAGACAGGTTAAGCAGAGAAAAACAAGGCACAAAGAAATATGATAAAATATTTCAGGTCATTTAGCTTTTGCAACAGTTGAAAAATGAAGCACCTTGGATTCTCTTCCATGTGAAAAATTATCTCGACACGGAGCTGAACAATAGAACAAATGTTCTTCGGCGCGGGTACATTTTTGAAGGTGACAAAACAATAGAAAAGAGAGATATGTCTCAGGCTGTAACATTAGAAATAGATTTGGGGGGGTTTCAAATCACCTTTCCCAGAGCTTTTGACAGGACTTTAGTGAGCAGGGACATCAAAGTTGATAGTGTTGCATAGCTACCACAACAAGGGGGACTTATGAGGGCATTCTCAGTCTCATATTTCTGCCCCGCTCTACTTTTCATTTACATAAAAGCACTCAAACCATCATATCCAACCACGAGTACAAAGCTTTAACAGACTCTCCTCTGCTGGAAATGAGTCAGACGGTTCTGAAGCTGTGATGCCGATACAATAATCATACAAACTTGGCCCATCAACATTTCACATCATTAAACGTAATCATAGGCTGCATCAAACGCAGACATTTTTTAATGAAATTATACCCAGGTAATTTCCCACTACAACTCCAGAATCTACAGTCCATACCTAGAACAATTGTGACATCAGCTATTGTTGAACAGCAGCTACACCTACCATAAGTGTCGAATAGGCGTAGCTGCATGTAAGACTGCTAGCATAGCCCCTCCATTGTCGAGAAACCAAACGTTGTGCTCTTCATCGAAAATCTACAGTGAAAAAACACATTTGTTCCACTCGTGACGTCACACCTTCAATATGAATGCATAATCTGTTTAAGTGAAACGCATGCAGTGTGTAGACGCAGGTCTCACCTGTCTCCAACTATTTCCTGCATCAGATGTTATAAACATCCCAAGGTTGTTGGAGGACAGCTCTGTCCCGATATTCCCTGAGAACAAAAACATGAATAATTTCCCTCACTGTGTATTTACACAGCAAAGACTCCATAACACACCAATACGCACAATCACCTGATAAAATCTTAAGATTCTGTTGTGAATCTATGCTTGTCTTCATTTTCCACTGGAGGACACATTTGACTCACTGCAACCTAATCATCTCCCCCAAAATATGAGGTTTAGGAGATGAAGTTTCAGTATCTGATTTCAATGACAGAAAGAGGGCACTGTGTGATTAGTTTTGTGTGTTTTTGTGGTTGCACTGCTACAATGCATTTATCTGAGAAAGTAGGGACACCTCCGGTGATGAAAAATTAACAAAGTCTCACCGCTTCTGTCAGGTCTAATCTGATCAGTTTAATGCATAAATCAAATGCACAGCGTTTGGGTAACTCTACCTGTAGCCACAATGATTCCTGGTACAGACTTTTTGCTGGTGATGGGTCCAGACGTGTAGGGATTCTCCGACATCTCCAGATGAAGATGCAGCGAACAAAATGGCTGTCAACAAAATGGATTCGGATACAGCACAGGTTGAGACAACGTGTATCAGGAAGATCTTAACAGAAGCAATTATAATTAGTTTTGCCTTCAAACTATTCTTCCCATTGAGAGAAAAGTGCTAACATTTTCAGAGACCATTTATAAAACAAAGATACTTTGTTCCTCTCATCTCCTCTGCATGAAAAAAGGCAAAAAATGGCTGAGAGGACACAGAGGGCATTTGAATTGTTTCATTCTAAAGCAAACAAGGCATGTAATTAAAATTCCCCAAGATGCACTGATAAAACTGGCAAAATTGATTCAAATCATTTTCACTCATCTCTCAGACTAAAGCACACTGAAAAAACATCAATAAGGCTTTTCATACAGCTGAGGTTTGGCGGAGGTCGGAAAGCAGACAAGAGCATAATGGTCATCTGTATGACAGAAATACTGTAACCTGCTATTAACTGAACAATATATATTATTTCAAAGTGTCTCTAAAGAACACACTTACTGGATTAGGTGAATATCATACCCACTGAATAACAACACGGCCGCATAATGTAATTCAGCGTAATATAACATTCATTAGTCCAGTGTGACTACAGGTAGTAAATTGAAATCACAGAGGTTAATGGAAAGTCTGGACCCCTGAAACTAAACGCATTGACACTCGGTGCCTCACACTGATAATAAGAATATTCTAGCCAAGCATCTCCTCTGCCATTTAGAAGGCTAAAAAGGCAGGCTGATGCTGAAGCTGGCAACTAGCCCCTTGCAAATATGGCTCTGAATCAAATAACATCCAATGCACAGCTGATGAGGTTGAAACATTTGATGAATGATATATGTCATAAGTTTCATTTCACATGAATAATAACATTCATCCACTCTTGCCCAAAGACTCAAGCTCACCAGGATGCAGTGAAGGTTATTTCCCACCACATCAGTGGCAGGAGCTGGCAGCAGGGCCCATGTTTGTCCCTTGTTGTATGTGATAAAAGTCTTGATGTGACTGTCCAGAAGTTTATTTGCGAGATACATGCCATTTATCCCCTCAACCTACAAAGGAAAACAGCAAAAATACCTTTATTGTCTAAGGTACTTTCCAGATGTATCAATCATATTCATGACGCTTCAGAGCTAAAAGGATAACTTGATTAGTTGATCAACAGAAAATGATTTATAATTTAAATTCATCGTTCGAGCAGTGGTGGAAAAACTATTTAGATCCTCTAATGAAGTAGAATAAGCAAAATCACTGTGGAAAAACACAGAAGTAAAAGTCCTGCTTTCAAAATGGAACTTATACATCGACTTCAAAGTATTATCAGCAAAATTTACTAGTAAAAAGTACTCAGGGAGAGAGGGTCAGTGTTAATGTTTGTAAGCAGTACTTTAATGTTAAAGCTGGTTGAAAAGGGGTTTATATAATTCTTTAACTGCTTTATATAATGTTGGATAGTTTGATCTGTAACAGTGGATCATATTTTAAAGGTTTATCATATTATCAAGTAGCATACAATGGAAATGCTCCAGTAAATTACCCCCACATTTGAATTGGTTACAGCATTTGATTAAATACTTTTTCATTCCACTGCTGCATTTGAGTAACTTTTTAAGCAAAAATGCCCAAAAACAGTTCAATTGTGAAGATTTGTGGATTTGTCTCTGTTTTATATAATTTTTAAATGAACATCTTTGGATTTTAGACTGTCGGTCAAACAAAGCTAGCAATTTGAATGCGTCACCTTGAGCTCGGAAAAATGTGACAGCCATTTTTGACAACTACTTCTACTATGTGAAATAACTGGAAGGGGAATTAGCGGTGCAGGGACCACAGCAGCCCATGAACAAGACTAACTACGCACCTTATAAAAGTCAACCAGTAGGTTACCAGCGGGTCCTCTGCTGGTTCTCAGATCCTCTAATGAAAGGGTAAAGTAGACCCCGGGAGAGTCTGAGATATAGAGGCTGTAAGTGTTGTTCTGATTCCACTCCTGGACTGCAGCAAATACCTGCTTCTCATCTGTACTGATAATGTGCATGTCCTGTAAGAAGGTGGGTGAGGGAAAGAGAGATGGGTGGAGAGAAGAGAGAACGTGACAAACATAATAGGGACGTAAAAGAGAGGCCATGTACTGCTAAGGAGCCTTTTTGTCACAAATAACACTGTTGTACGACTTGTATTCTACAAACAAGGAAACCAAAGTGATTAAAAACAGAATAAAACAATCATGTTTCTTTTTGATAATACATCTTTTTATTATTTGACAGTTATTTGGAGTCTTTGGGGTTTACCTTTGGTAGACAATATTTAGGCAATTTCATCCGCTTGAAGGATTCTCTCATGTAGGAGACGAAGTAGCTGGCTCGTCCGGACTTGGTAACCTTTCAAATGAAGTCAAAGAGGCTTTGTCACGCTTTAAAAAGACCACATATTTTAGTGTCACTTCACCTAATGCCTTGTTTCTCTCTACTTTAGGTCAGTGACTCTTATGAGTGTGAGTTTTTCCTACATAGAGAGGACCATGTAGTTTGTCCAGGAAATTATGAAAAAAAAAATGTGACAAATGTGACTTTGTTGTGCAATGAGGACATGAAGCTAAAACGTCTCCTGAAGGAGGTATATTAATTCACAACGCATGACTAACTTGATAAAACGCTTGCAGTTTTGCTCTGCTTTCTGCAGTGTTGAAAGCAGACTTAAAATGACAAGCACAACAGAAATGATTATCATTATCTCAATTAGTCTAAAGCTAAGAGGCACTGAAAATTGTGTTGACTTTATCTACAGTGTCTTGAAGATTTTAATGCACTTCCACTTTCCCATCCACTTACAGGCAGAGCAACACTACTTGATTGCTTATTTTCTAATCAACTAGAAAGATGGTGTTTGTCCCCCAACACACTACATTAGGGCTCTAATGGAATAATCTATCGAAAATCAATGAGCTGCATTTTCCCAGGCCACATTTTTGAGGATGTTGCACTTGGCTGTTCCTTCTCTCCCAAGAGACTTTGGAGGTGTTGAAGACTGCTTATTTCGTTGTAGCCCAATCGATAACCTCATTACTCTTTGTCAAGTTAAATCCAACTGCCCCAAGCAATGAAAGTCACAAGAAAGTCATCTGTGCCGCTACAGCTCGACACAGACACCGTCTGTGTCCAGTTATTTTCACCAGCATCTTCCTCGTGTCTGCCTCTGCCTTGACGGTCAATCTCATCTCCGCTAAATGCAGTTTGGGCATTTTATTGAATCACCATTTCTGAATCATGCTGTGATGTTTTTTTTTTTTCATGCATTTTCATTCTTACATATCGCAGCCATTCCAATCAAGTCTGTGGCTTAAGTGTGTTGAAAGTAAAACTGGGTCACCGCTAAAGTATTGCTGCTGCAAAATCGTATCCCATCAAAAGATTAAATCTGTGGATAAATAAATTAAAACGAACAGCAAACATTTAAAAAGGAATAAATGAAAGAGTGGAGAGTGATTAACTACTGAACCCTAGAAAACTGCTATTATTTTATTTCCTGGAACTTAGTTGGAGTCTAACAAAGATGACCAAATGCATCAAGGCTGACCCTCAGAGAGAAAATGACTTAGCTGTGGATGGGAATCAATGACAGTGGAGGGCATTTGAAAATTCAATTTCTAATAATGACCCTGACTGCTGCCGTCTAATTAGAGTCAAAGTCAGAGTGAATGGCAATAATGACACCAACCTGTCTATTCACAGTTCCTTTGCCGTGCGCTCTCAGCTAGCAAACACATTTTTCATAGAGTATGTCTGTGCGGAAACTCAAACACTGAGCGTGCCTTGACATGAATGAGACAAAACATAATCAAAACACACATCGGGCCAGTGGGGAACAGGTGTGTTGTGGAAAGCCATTATGTGGGTTTTGATGGAAAAGCATGAATGCGATGCACTAGAGACCAAAATAAAAACAACAACAAAAAAGCCCCCAAGAAAATCAAAGTTCACAGAGACAGAAGCGTGAAAAGATGAAGACAACTGGTTTAGTTTAATCAAGGAAAGTAACCTGTGTAAAAACATATTCATCCTGGACAACCAGTGAGTTGGTGTCTACATGTCCAGGAAAAAGGTACTGTCTGTTGCCGTCTGTGCATCGCTGTGCTCGGCACTTCACATAGCAGGCGCCTGGAAAGGGGCGAAAGGAAATCAATCCAAAGTAAATTGCAATCATTTACCTTCAAACAGTACTTTGTATGCACTAGAGTTGCTATACAGTGTGCATATGCTAAACATATTACAATTATATAAGTTCACAGTTCTGAAACAACTAAGCTCTGGGAGCAGTATAAATAATGAATAAAATGTTCTACCACAATTACAGTAGAAAGTCGGCCCTTTTGCAATCCAAATTAGCTGAAATTCGAGTCTAATAGAGAAGGAGCTCTTGCAGCGCGTCACACTACAAAAAGAAGTTCAGCATGTTATGTTGTGTTAGACGAGTTTGTATGCTAATTCAGACACAGATTTTCTCACCACAGGACGAATATTAGGCTCTTTTCCAATGCAGGAAAACCCTATAATTGGTTTGACAAAATATACCACGCTGTTTAGAAGAGGGGAGTTGAGGGTTGTCTATGAGACACTGGGGATAGATTAAGAGGAAGAAACATCGATCAACCCACTAAAACTCTTTGTTTTTGTCAGGAGACACCTATTCTGCTTTACTTGACTTCAGGGACCAATCTGAACATCAGAACGGGTCTCATCTTGCCCGTGACCTCGCTCTAAATGAGAGGCAAGGGGTCCGGTGGGTGTTACAACGGCGGCGGACTGGAGTGCAGCACTCACGGCCTTTTGCGATGCGCGTCTCGATGTGGACCACATCTGATTCTCTGTCCAGCCCCATTACCGCCCTTGAAAGAGCGTGAGGAGGAGAAGATAGAGAGGAGCAGGAAGAAGACGGGGAAGAGAAGGAAAAAAAATGACAAAGAGATACAAGATGGGGGCACCAGGCTGAGTATCACAACTGTAGATGGACATCCCTATTGTGTGAAACCCAAAGCAAGATGTTTTTATCTCCTGTAAATCAGCCAGTGTAGAATATGCACCTCCGGCTGCAATTAATCTCAATTCGCCAAAGAATCAATAGAGAAAACAACAAGGGGAGGGGTAAGAAAACATAAGCTACATAAGCTAAATGTGTGCAGTTGTGAAATTGTAAGTGGCTGCAATACCATTATGAAAAATAACAGTTTGACACGATGTGCACGAAAGAATAATTTTCAAGAGCACAAATAATGCATTGTTTTGGGTTCTGCTTTACCCGCTGCGCTGTTCTTATTCATCAGATGTCTTGCTGTTCATGCATGTGGAGAGGATGTCCTCCAACCAATGTCCTTTCTTTCACGATTCAAAAACACACTTGCATTTGACACATACCATGACAAACAGGGATAAACGGGCTCACATCAATATTCACTGCCTTGTGCCCGAGCAGTCGAGATTACTAAATGACAGCAACAACAAAAACAGCATGTCATGTTTGTGTTATGGAAAAAGAAGCACAATATTCCTTCAGGTCTACGTGACATGGATATGAGTTTTGTGCTTGACTGCCTGGGGAGGGGGGGTCTGTTTCCGACAAGAGGTCACTGGATCTTTCTGACAGCATAGGGTCATGAACACTATCATTATGCAAATTTCAATCAATCACCGTTCAAAACAGTTCAAAAATAGGAGCCACGCAATCATACCAGTAAAATCGGCCTGGCATCACGTTGTCGTGAACAAGCTGCCATTTCCTCCCAAAGTCCATTGAACTGTACAGCTGCAAGATAAAATTAGGCCAATCTTCATCACTCTTTTAGGAGGTTTTAGGAGGACGATATTGTTAATGAGCGGCACAGTTATCACATCCACTGCATAAAATCACATATAACATATTCATCATCATATACGATCTGATTTACACTTAAAGGTTTGTTGAGGATTCACTCAGAGGCTACCTTGCTGTCATGACTGTAAGCCAGCATCCAGTTCTCCTGTGCAGGGTGGAAGAGCAGGCTCAGGATATTGAAGTTAATGAGATGCTTCTCAAAGCTTGCCCCTTCGTCTGAACTGATGAGAACAGCGCTCTCTACCTCTGGGTCGCTAAGCATCATTATCTAAAGTACAGAGGGCCAGACGAGGAATATGGCATTAGAAGGGGGAGAGAGACAGAGATACAGTCATTTGGCAGCAATTTTGAAAAACTGTAATTTAATGTCAGGCCTAAGCCTGTATGAGGTCAGAGAGAGGGATAAAAGCAGCAGAGAAATGCTGACCTTCTGTTTGTTGGTAGGGCAGACGTACAGGTAACTTAAAACTGTTCTTGAACCCACTTTGTCATTGAGTTTGGTGTAGGTGCTCCCATAATCAGTAGATCTGGACACAAACAAAAAACATGTTGCATGTTTGATGAAAAAAAATCCATTAGAAACCTGCCTGAGAGAAATGTTAAAGCACCATAGCGGTGGTTTGGGGTGTTTTAGCCCATTAACTGCAATTCAGTTATTCTTTACGTGACTGCATCTCCAAAGCACACCATAAGTTTTGAGATTTATTTTTCTACCATTCAGGCAGACTTTTGCTTTATGGAATGAAAATCAACTTGCAAAGAGATGCTAATGTGTTGTTTTTGTTTGTGTTGCTCTTGTAAAGCACTTTGTTGCAGTCCTGCATGAAATGTGCTACACTGAAAAAGTGTGCTGTCATTAGTCCAGCCATGTACTGAAGAAGCTCAAGTTATAAAAAGAACCAAGTGTAAAAGTAAAAGTAAAAGTGTAAAAAAAAGAAAGAAAAAAGAAAAGAAAATCGCACTCACTTGAAGAGTGTGTTCTTTATTCAACCAACATGTTTCAGCACACGGCAGTCGTTGAATAAAAAGCAGTCTTTTCAGAGATTCAGATTGTTTTTATAACAGAAATGTGCTGTCCAAACGGACAGATTAAATAAATCACTATTAAAAAGGAACGCTGTGGAGATTTTCACTACTGGTGAACAATGGTTTGTATTTTGTGCTTTACTAGCAGTGTTGGCTATATTTTTCCAATGAAAAGTAGCTAATGCCTGCTCGAAAAGTTGTTTGATGTCTAGCTAATTTGCTAGCTATTATTATCATCTCAGGCTTCTATCATATCAATATTGATCTAAATTTACCTCTAATTTCAAAAGCCTTAATTGTAAAATGTTAGAAGACTGTGGAACTTAAATATTATGAAGAGAGAAGATCAATACACTGGAATTAACTTATTCATTCTGATAGAAATGTTGGCGACTGTCTTTAAGTTAGAGGCCTGTCCAAGAGAAAACAAATAGGCAAAGAGAAAACAACTACATTTAACCCCTAACCCAATTGCAAGGGGGGCTACAGTATAGGACATCCCTCCGTTTATTCCACTGATCAACAATAACCCAGCAGGAAATGTAGCAATGCACCAGCAAAAGACAGGAAGTAAAGGTCTGCTGACTAATGTAAATTACAAATATTCTTTGCAAATGTTTTATGAGGAAAGAAAGTATTCAACAGGTTTGTATCAAGGATACACACAGGGTAACTGTTTACAAAAAACTCCACAGGGTACCCTTAAGCATAGTGTAACATTTTGGAAAAAGTACATCGTCACTGTGTGGTAATGCGTTAGCGCACAGGGGATAATGTGAAAACTCTTCCCTGTTGCTGCATTAAAGAAAGAGAAGCGTAGCAAGAGACGCATAATGCAAGCTTTTTGCATTAAAAAGGTTGACATATTCATTAGGCTTACTTGCAGCTGCAATACCATTCTGCAATAGTGTAGCGTTGACAAACACATTATTCAGACTAAACATTCACTTTACGCACGTCAAGCAAGCTGAATTTCATGCTACACTGACATGTAATGAAACCAGCAACTGCCTGCAAGGTAAGAAATCAATTTGTGAAATGTAGGTGTACTTTGGAAAATGGTGTAGCAGTAAGTTACATACATTAAATAAAGGGCTAAAACATCCAACACCAGCATAACATAACTGTACTCCAAACATAATGAACATAACATTGTGATGAACACACTGTAAGCTTACAGTATGTAAGTCATTACTCTACTTTCGTGCTAATGATGTTCATACATTGAAGACAGTGAGGAAGGAATTTAAATCCCCCGTTTACACAGTTACAGTTCTTAAATTAGTGCTAGAAAGGCCTTTTGTTCCCTCTGTTTTCATCTGATTTAGTTTCATCCACTTGTTTCGAGTTTAATTTTCAGCAGGGAAAGCTTAAGAGTGGTATTGTGTTGCTTTAGTGCAACAAATTAGCAGCACAAATGTAGGTTACAAATACAGATGTATGATGAAATATGTTATTAAAAGCAGATTACTAATGAAATTGCCAGTGTTTAAATAAAATAACACATTTAAGTCGCAACATGTAAAGATACTTCACAGAGCTGCCTATTCCTTACAAATTCATGCATCCCAAGACAAGGGCAGATGTGTTTGTCATCCCAATCTTCATATTTCTCCTTACCACAAACAGCCAATCCACGCTCTCAGTTCTACCTGAGTGCCTCCAAATGTAATTTCACTGCATAATTGGATAGAGACCAGTGTCTGCTATCATTTTCTGTGCATTAATCTGAATAGTCCCATTTGCTGTTGACATTGTTCTCAAAGACTTACCCCTAAACACATTTGTAGTTGTGCTCAAGTACTCCTTTCAGTCGGCATATCTGTCTTTGACTGTGGCTGTGGACAAAGCCTTTTAGAAGGCGTTGTTACGTCGTGAAGCTTCCTTAGCAGAAAAGGCAGCCATCTTAAAACACAAAGGGACCTGATGTGTTTAGATTCTGCAAGTCACCCAGTGATCTGCACATTGCATCTTGCCACCAACAGTGGCCTGGAGTTGTAGTCATAAATCATTTATTGTGTTATCACAGAAATCATTTACTCCCGTTTCTTTTCATAACATTCAAATCTCTGCTTTTCTAATACGCGAACTAAGAGCCTTTGTGAACCCCCTGAGGTACACTCTAATTTACTTGTGGTGCCATTGTTAAGCAGACACCTTGATGATGGAAGACCTCCTGTACACAATATGGGATTTCAAAATGTGTCAAGTCGGGTGTAAATCTTAGCGGTGCCTCTGGGTGAAGCAGATATTAATTTGAAACTATGGTTGGAGGACTGATGGTCTCTTTTTCACGTGTATTTCAGAATGAAATGAGTTCTCTGCAGGCTACAGAAGAGGTGAGAAAGGAGGCATATCAGAGGCTGGATTGGGCTCTGTGGTATAATCCTTAATGAATTCCATTCTTATTTATGACCTGACAGGGCACTGTAACTCACCTCTCAATACATACTGAATGGAATTACTACGGCTATACAGTAGCAATTGCATGTCAATTGCTTCTGAAACAAAAGGTTACAGATGACAATCAATCAAAAACTCCATCAGGAAGTTTCTAGGTCAGGGGAAAAGAGCCACAGATCCAAACAAAGAATCCCTTCTTAGTCTTCCGGTTTGTCTTTCAAAAATAGCCTTTCAAAAAGTTTCTTTGCTGATGATGGACAGGAAATAGTTTGTTCCATTTCCAAAAGGTTATTTATGGGACTGCAGGAAGCAAAGAGGAGGATGCTTCATTCTGAACTACTTCAGATTGCTTTATTAAAACATACTTCATATTGGCTTCAAGTGTAACTTGATTGTTCATATCCTAGCAAGGGAGAACACTATAAATCATACTTACAGTACACTGCACTCTCTATGAATATATATAACTTATTGTTTTTAGGGCTTTGCATTTTTATAAAATTCTTGCAATGATGCCGTAAGCTTTCTATTTAGACGGAAAAAGGAAAGCAGCAATGATTAAAAACAAACTCACCTCCAGAGTGAGCTCTCAGTTACAGCCCCCAGGTTGAAGTCATACAGCTTAGTCAAGATGAGGATCACCTACAACATAACAGAAACAGACATATGTAATGACATGCCAACGTCTGCATTAAAAAGCCTTTGCATAAGTGCCCCACCGGCATATATTACCTGTCGACACCTAATGGCGTGGAATGAATGCAACATGCCTGCTACATCCCTTTACTAAAACAGATCAGCCTCATACAGTACGTCATCCCAATGACAAGTGATCCTCATGTTGTCAAGAGATGTCAGTCTGCTGGTGGCAGGATCCGAAAAAAGTCAATTTGGGCTGTCAAGAACTATGTCTGTATCTCATGTGGAATGATACCTACATGACAGCAAAATCTGAGCATAATTGTTCACTGAACAATGAAAAGAAATGTAGTCAGTGGCTGCACCGCAACACCCTCTCTCATTGCCTTCTTTCTTTCTTTCATTTCTGTCTTTCTATTCCTTTCAAATTTGAGAAATAGTTTCGTTGCAAAAGCTCAAATGTTGATGGAGATGTTATGTCACTTATCTTGCTCATTGGAATAGGTCCAGTTTGGGCTAAATGCTTTTGCATGTTCTCTGAGGATGGCTGGACAATGTGTTTCTGGAGAAACAAAAAATGTAGCCCATAAAAGCCTGCCAAGGCACAGAGGGCAGAGTGAAATGGTGTGCAAACGAATTATTGTCACTCCAATGGCATTATAAATGACTTCCCATGGGGATGCTCATACCTCAGGAAAGAGAGGGGGGTTGGGGTAGAGAGTTTAGGGCAGGGCATGGAGGGATAGAGGGAGAAGGAATGGTAGATAATAACAATCAAGGAGCAGAAACATGGCATAATATGACGAATATTTTAAAAAGCCTGAAAGATAGGTCAAAAGCTCAATTACAGTGAGTTTAAACACATTAACCTTATGGGACCCGCGCAATGAGTCATTAAACTGAGAAAAGCCACACAAGACTTGGAAGAACAAAGACATGCCTCTAAGTCTGCTTTGAAAATGTTAAAAACCCAATTGACCCACAATTTAGCCATCAAACAGCCACTGTGCGTGGCTGGGACTATCTGCATTACAGGTTAATTAACCAATCACACAGAGAGATAAGCATTTGCATAACTAAATGCACCATGTCTGCAAGGTCCAACGCTGGAGTCTGAATCAATTTGGAGTACAGACTTAGTTAAATGGCTGTGATGTTAGGCCTAATTGCCTGCTTTGAAAAATAGATACGAGAGGAAAACTCGGCCAAACTGTTGATCGCTTGTCTCTTCAGCTCTCTTTTGCTAACAACAATGACTCCGTGTCATGGGACATTATAAATACTATGAGGTAAATTGAATCTGGAATTGATTTTATCAGTGTCAAACTAGAGGCAGTTCATTCCTAACCAAAGGGATTTAAATATCCGGCACTGCAAATTAATTGAGTGAACAGCAAATAAATGTTGACACTTTGAAAAAAAGGGGTTCAAATCACTTGTACCATTTTGCACGTGGATCCAATTTCATCAAATGTTCACGCATTTCGTTTAGGATGTAAAATAAAATAGCCCCAAAAGGCAAAACTTGATAACAAAATGCCTCTTAGCACCAAAGCTGTAATTGTCATTAGGAGCTCTGTCTTAACTGTCATCAACGCGTGTGTGTGTGTGTGTGTGTGTGTGTGTGTGCGCGTGTGTGTGTGTGTGTGTGTGTGTGTGTGTGTGTTTTGGCTCATTAACAAAAGCTGACCCATTGAATTAGGTCAGTGAAGATCTACCTCAGGGACCAACAGACTAGTGAGGCAGATGACTGTTTGGATGATTTGTTCCTAAGTGGATACATCAAGAGTACATCAGTAGAGACTGTGTGTTCCCTCGTCTTCAACATTATTGATGGGCTGTGCATCTGTGGCTCAAGTCAATAGGGTGCTAACTGCTCTACATGCAAAACACTGAGACAAGCAGGGAGAGCACATGGCTTGCACATCAGATGTATGTGACTTACACCAAGAGAGCCCGACAAATGAAGCTGCATTAAGAGCAAATACTAAGAGTTGTACGGAGTGGAGTGCAGTCTTGCATTTATGTAAATACTGAGAACAAACAAACACAAAATGGCTTCCAGAATAATTTTGAGCCTTCTAGGTAAATACAATTTTCCATGCATCTCATCGCTCACTTGCATACATGAAATTAAGTAAGGACCCTGGAAGGCCAAAAGCAGTGCATTTATTCATGTTTATGTTTTATTGATGTGAGCAAAGAGAGCTTTGCCCCGGGAAAGTCAACCAATCATTTTTCAGATTGGCTCCCACACTCCAAGGAGTTGGGTTTAGTCATCCTTTTATCCTAACATTCTATTCTTGTCGCTTTCTTTCCCTTCTTTGCTTAGTTTTTATTTTTTTCATCATTTCATTCTATCTCTCTTCCCCCTCCCTTTCTCTCCTTTCCAAAAACAGACTCTCCAGGTACTTTCTAATGCTGTGGGGTATTTTTCTTTTCTTTTCACAATGAACCCGCACATGGAGAAGATAAAGAGAAGGTATATCACAGTCAGGTATGGCCATGCAAAGATTTTGACTCTCTCAGATGGCTGAATACAGACAGCCTCCATGGCAACGAAGGTGTTACAGATATAATGCCATTGTGATATACGGTATCAGCTCAAAACAAATGCCTCACCAGACACAGACCTATACACTCTGCTTGCACAAGCGCTCAAGCGTGCAGCGTATGCATGTACGGCACATTCATGGACCGTTGGACCAAATCAGATCTTTAGAAATTCCATATCGTTGTATGTTATATGTTTTTTTTAAGAGAAAAAAATGCTCAAATTTTTTAGGTGCTTCAGTGGGTCGTGAGAGGCATCTCTACACCATGTTGGTGGGCAGGAGATTTTCTACAGAGCTCGCAATTTAGGTATGAATCATCTCTGTGTACAGTACAGCAATATGGCTATTAATAAAACTAAATAGACTGTCGCTGCACATCAGCGCTGTTTTATTGTGCTTTCGAACACCACATTTTAAAACTGAACCTGTTGCTTATTCAGACACCAGTAAAGCATCATTAAGACGGCACCCCTCAAACCTTATTTCTGCCTAATTGGGTAGTCAAGGGAAAAAGGGGACCCTTACTCTAAACATCACACCTCCAACAGATTATTGTTTGTTCTTCTCAGATGGAACACGTCATGGGAAGTAGGAACAATCTTTAGAAATGTGAGAAATAAAGCCACTTTCATGTAGATCCGGCACTGTTTTTGAACCTAACCAGAGGGGACAACTGAAGGATCTAAATTAATTTCCAAGGGACGCCCAAAGTTGATAACATGTAAGGCTCTTTGTAATAACATGGCTAACGGCTCATGCTCAGAGAAGCATTGACACACATCTCAAATTTTATTTTTTTACCTTTAGCATCCTGTAAAAAGCGTTTCACATTTACATTCTCATGAATACGCATAAGCTTTTGTATTTTGTACTGTAGGGTAAATGCATCCATACACAGAGACATCTCCCAGGAGTAACCCTTGTCTATTTACCTCCTCTGAGTCCAACCACAACATCAAAATGACTGACAACAAGCTGAAATGTGTCAAAGCTAATTAAATAATTTGTTAAAAATAAGCTTTCATAAGCTGATTTTTACCCAGCTGTCTTTAGGTCAGTTTTCGTGACCATATCAGATTTGTCAAACAGAGTAAAGGTGGATTTTAATTCCATCAAGTGGCTGAAAAAAAAAAAATACAATAAGCCTTGAAAGGAGAAGTTCCTTTATTTACCCGAGCTCTGTGTAGATGTGCATGTACAGTAAGGGTATATTTTTTTGTACTTTGTGATTTTCTATGTACAAACTAGAAATTCAGGCCTGTGAAGGTTTAAATTTATAATAACAACAACTTAATTTTACCATAAATGTGCCACTGTGAGATTTAAAACATCTATATTACAGGAGTGACTTGGGCACAATGGCAGCAGCACATAGAACATACAACATACAACAGAGGTTACAAAACATGTAACACAGACTAGAGCTAGACCGATATATCAGCCAATATTAGCATATTGCAGATGTATCGGCATTTGTGTGTGCACACATGGTGTATGTCAGCCAGATAGTAACATGAAATTTCAGTACAGAAATGTCAAACATTAAGATAATTTAGAAACAGTGTCTCCTTCACAGTTTTTCCACAAGAGAGCACTGACAATTTCGTTGTCACTCTGTAAAATGTCAACCTTAATAATTATCTTGGTTGCAATTTTAAAGCAGCCTTTTTTTTTTTTTAACAATGTATCAAATGTCAACGTGAAAACAAACCGTTGCTCTGTGATGAAACTACAGAGAATTATTGCCAAAATCTACAGCTCCCCTCAGCTTTATAGTGAGTTTCAATTCATTGTTTTTGTTCACTCGTTTTCAGTCACTGCAGGCAGCTGTATTATGTTAAAAAAAAAGAACACTGTACACTATCTGCTCAGCACCAAACAGCAGACAGACACATTTAGAGACTAGCTGGGGAACATAGGGGGAGCATTTAGCAGCTAAAAAGCAAGATATTTCCCTCAGGAGTTGGTAGAGACCAAAAACAGAGATAAAAAAAAGAGTGAATACTGGACTTCATCAGGAGGACACAAACAGAGGACTCTAAATAAATGATAATGTTGCTCCATAACTGCTGGGTATGCAAATAAGAAAAAACATTGCAGGTTTTAAAAAACAAATCTATGGGATCTGTATCAAGATTGTGTGTTTAAGTGGTGTGAAATAAAAAATAAAAAAACATTTCTATTTACCAATTTATTGTTATTGTTTCAGGCTCAAAAGTATCAGACGGGCTATAATACAGAGTTACAGTAAAATACTGTAGAATAGATTAAATGTGGAGAGATTAATCAATACAACAGATCAGATCAAAAAGGAAATGTAACAGCAGTCTATATATCATTAGAACTGCTATACAAACAGATAAGAAACAAATATTACAGTAATTAAGACATAATCATAAATACCCTGATGATAACAATATATCCTGAAAGTCCTACAGAATAAGAAAAAAGTTGCCTCTAAACCATAAAGAAAGTTTTTGGAGCAAATAGATTCTACAATGGGCCAAGTTCAGATGGTGCCAAGTTTTTATACCTGAGGGTAGATTGCCCAAAAAACGGACTCTCTGCCAACACTGCTTGGAATAAAGAGCAGAAGAAGTGGTTTGGAAGAGGAAGCGGGGTGAAAACCGTAGAACACAGTGGGAAGAGCCAAGTCCACCAAATAATGCAGATCCATGGAGGCCCCCTAATGCATCCTGGCCATTATCAGACACCAAAAGCTGGCATATCAGTGTGAGGAGAGCAAGCTGGGACTCCACTGTTCACCTCACTGCACTGCATTTTACTGGCCTGTTTGCGTAGATGCAATCCCGAGGATACAAAAATAAAACCTGTTTCATTTGTTGTTAAGCTCATTACATTCTCAACTTCATTAAGGGAAGGAAGACAGAAGCCAAGGGCAAGAAAGAGTCACTTGAGTAATTTGACAAACACTGTTTTCTTTAAGTCTACTAACTAATTAATGTCGTAGATCTCCTACCCACTGTATGTTGTAGACTATCACTTGTAATTTTAATTTCTTGTAATATGAAGCACAAAAAAAGATTGTTTTGTGTCCTCTGTTGAGCCAAATGAGATTTAGAAAAACATGCTTAAAATCTAAGACTAAGAAAGTATTCCACGTCTCAAAAAGAGCTGAAAACTTTGTGTCACAACACATCCAACACCGTAGACATGAATTGTAACTTTCTTACTCATAAGATTAAACATTAATATATTCATGCATCCATTAGAAATTATCTGATGCAAACACCTGCAGAGAAAAGAAATACAGTATTGGTTGCACATTTGCATAAATTTCTTTAAGGCTTGACAGCAGCGAGGGCAAAATCAAAATGCACTGCAAGTGGGAGGAGGGATAAAAACACAACATCTCAATTGTGGCTCTGTGAGGACGTCTCCAAAGTAGAGCACTTAGCAGGAACGAAAAAAGACAAACGTCTTTTAAGAGAAACGATGCGGTCGAAGAGAGGCCTTACTCTGTCCTCATCTTATCTGTGGACCAAATTGATTGTTTGTACTTTTGTGGGTGAAAACATACTCAGGGGATGCTGCTTTCATCAAGTAAACCTCAGCAAAATGTCCCTTGTGCATTAGTCTGCTGTCTGTATGTTTGCTTATCCTCCCTACTCCTGAGCTTTGGTCATATAGCTCTGATGCTTTGAGCTTCAGAGGTTTCACCAATCAATTCAGTCCATTATGGGGGATAAATTAATGAAATGGGCTGAAAATAAAAAAAGGGTTTCACTCCAAATACATGCTCCATTGTGAGGAGGTTTTGTGGGCATGTTGTGTCTCTGTCCTGCCAACAACAATACACAACAAATTGTGCCGTTTGCCATTAGTGGAATAAAAGATTGTGATTGCTCTACTTCATTTCTTTAAAGGAAAGCTTGAGGTAAAAAGTCAGTGAAATATGGTTAATGGACTAGGTATAGAAATATACTGCAAACTCCGTCCATATTTTCCTTTTTTTTTGTAGTTGACGTCAAGGCACAATGGTTTACACAAAAAAAAAGGTAATAAACAAGGAATGCAGCATTCAAGGACAAATCTGATGGTAAGTCATTTGAATATTTTGACACATTCGACAAAGTTTTAGTCACATTCCGTGCAATTTAAAATTAATTTGATGCATTGTAAGCAGTGTGTAGAGAGACAAAATACAACATTAGCATTTTAGTCTTAAAGGTTTTTTTGTTCTGTGCCACTCTCATTTGCTTACATGTAGTGTTCACAGGTTGATGGTACAGTAGCATGTCTACATCTACTCTTTTTTTGTGTGTAACCCTGTTATTCATTAAGCCGTGGAATACAAAAGATTGGAAATTTACCATGGTGAAATATGAGGATATAAGATTTTAGGAAAATGAACCGAGTTTTGATTAGTTTGAACAGTAATTAGCATTTTGGAAAACTTTGAGCAACGAAACACCATTCAGACATTTCTCCCATCCTCTTCTGTTCCTTCACAGCTTTGGCTCCTAATGGTTTGGCTTCTGCCCGCGGGGGTCTGAGCTGGAGCCAAAGGCGGTAGTAGGCCCAAATTGAAATTTTGGAAGAGAGAAGCCCTCCACCTAAAAATGACCCCCTTCACTGCCAAAAGTGCTGTGAGACTAAGATCATGAGCTAAATTTGTCACACGCAGAGACTGGCTACTCTTTAAGTTTTAATTAACACTCAGAGTTGAGTTTTCTTTTCTTCTACAAATTACGTTTATATATTATTTGTTTTGCTATTGGGAAACATCTTTTTTTGGGACAAAGCACTACCTTCTTGGACCAAACTGACGTCATAGGGAGGAGGTCAAAATTGGGTGGGTTTTCAGCAGATTTGGTAGGTAAAATTAGTTTTGGGTGATAATTGTTTTTTTGTGATAATTTGGGCTACTTTTTGTACCATTTGAGAAGTTTCCCCTGACAAAAAGTTGCAGATGGAGTCCAGTGAATTGGGCCCCTTCTCCTCTCCAGGTATTATGATTGAGACTGACAGGGCACGGAGTTCAATGAGCTTGACATGCAGGGACTGATATCTGATGACCGACAAAACAAAATTTAATTTCGGTTCATTAAAGCGAGGCTGAAACTTTGCTTACAAAGTTGACGCTCTGTGATAAAACCCTTGTAAAAGCTTACGTATGTTCATATGAGTTATGACCTTTTACGTTAAATGTTATGCGATCTGAAAAGTCTTGGTGTAGATTCTTTTTCATTATTTTAACCGTGGTATTTGGTCCCGGGATTTGCATCCTGAGTCCCACGTGTAGTTAGGTTTAGGCAACAAAAGCACTTTGGTTAAGGTTAGGAAAGGTCGTGGTTTGATTAATGTTAATAAAAACATTGTGCTTCAAGTCACTGATGACTTTTTCAATATTTAACCAGACCACCACCTTCCTCTAACATTTACGAAGTGCTCCGAGTATCAAAACATAACCATAAAAAAAGATTTTATCATGCTTTGGCTGCTGCGATCGGATATTGTAGGAAAACAAATTAAATATGTTGTCAGTGAATATTTTACAGATACATTCAGTATCACCATTTTGTGACTTGCCAGATATGTTAAATGACAAGGTTTCCTCATTATGTTGATAGAAAACATAATCTGGCCTGCATTACATTTGCTTCCAAATGTATTTTCTGTGGCAAAACAGTATATAAACACAAATTCAATGAGACAGGCTTAATGATGTGTAATGTGGGTCACACTAGGTTATCATATAGGGTTTATTTGATTACATGTTCATTGGAAAATTGATGCTACACATCTTTTCTTTTACACACATGTTGTTAAAGTTAAACTCTGCATAATGTGGCATTTGGAGATATTTGCTTGTTTGCTTGCGGATTTGGTCACGAATCGATTAACAAAGTTGTTTACTGTAACATCAACATAAAGATACCAAGTTTCAAACATTAATTCCAGAGACTGTCCGATCCGTATTTGTCACACCAGGTTTAGGTTTTGTTGTGTACCATCCTAACAGCTGCAGTAGGCCATCTGCACTTTCTAAAATGTTTGCAGAACATCTCTTCATATCAGAAAGAAACCAGTTTGGGGCAAAAGAAAGCAACAGGAGCACAACCAAATACAACATCATATGAGGTAGAATTTCAATGACCTCTGTGTGGAAAATTGAGCAATTGAGATAAATAGCAAGTTTATACAGCGAAGAAAGGTAGAAATGAATGGGAAAATAATCAAAAGGTGGTGATGAACAGGACTATTCAATCCAAATCAGATTGTGTCAGGTACAAAAGCACAGCATGAAACCAGGAATTCAGGGCTGTTGGCTTCAGCTATCGAGGGTGTATGTAGTAAAGTTAGATTACAATTAGATGTTATTTCAAATTCAATGCTTAGTCGTTTAAATAATTTATCGTCTCGTGACATTCGTATTGACGTCAATTCACATCCGGTCCAATATAATCATTAACTCATGTACATGATGTGTAGTTTATGTCAAGTCCTACCTCTGCAAGGATTTTGATGAATATTTTGTCATAATTTGTGAATAACTGCTAACATTTTATTTGGCCATTTATATAGCTTTTGACAACTCTTTTTTTTGTGTTCAAAGAAAAAGCAACCAGTCATTTTAAAAAGGATTTGTTCCAGGATACCCATTGAGTGAGTATTCTGTTTTCTAAATGTGTCATTTTGTGTTTGGAAGTTTTCCATCACCCCCATTGATTATGCAGTGTGTGTGGTGCTTTAGGTTGGGTCTTTTCTATCTCACTACACAGGGGGAAAAAAACATTTTCCCCTGCAACTAATACATTCCCGTCACTATAAACTGCCAAGTCAAACCATTATTTAAGCTGACTGCCACCTGAGCAATCCCAGTCATCTTTAAACATGATAGTTACTGCTGTGTTGCTTTAGGCAATATGCTGCTTCAAGGCCCAGTGGGGCTCTACACATAATGTTACCAAACCGGGGTCACTTGGTTTGCCTGATATTAGCAGTGATGAAACTAAAGAACTAAAGAAATCAGCCGTGACCTTTAGGTGCAAAAACTCCTTTCAATAAAGTGCCACAGTTTGTGTTAACTCTATCTCCATGATGATTAATAAAGAGGTCATCTCCCAATTTGAATTTCAATTTTATGATTTTCCCCAATCAGAAAATGCATAAATTTGTTTTCATAACCCAATCACAGCTATAGTATGTGTCTGCCACACTGCGACAGTTATTAAACTAATTAATCACATGCAAACCTGTCAAATATGATTCTGCACCCGCTTTGTCACTTTGATTAAAATTGAAATATAAGTGTGTGTAAGTGTGTGACCGTTAAAACAGAAAGAGACCGACACTAATAGGGAATCAAGCAATGGCAGTGTGCTTGAACACACAACCAACGGCAGACCTTTATTTGCAGCTTAAAACGCACTTTGTGAGGCAAAACTACAACCTAACTGCTGAAGAAGTGCTGAGAGCCTATGTTGATGTGATGCATTATGGTCCCCGAGCACAAATGATTCATGGAAAAAAGGGTACACATGCATGTCATTTGAGGAGTAAAAAGTGGGATTTCACTGAATTATTACTACAGAGAGAGTGAAACTTGCATCCGGTGCGCCGTAAAATAAGACTGAGGCAAAAAAACAAATGGAAAAGGCTGCCTTTTCTCAGCAAACCATTAAAAAATGGCCACCCAGGCTCCCGAGCAATTGTTTTTTCTGTGGTAACCAGCAGCGTGCCTCTTACATAGCATGCAGGATTGCTGCAGTTTCTATCAGCATCTTACAATCACATCAGTGGACAGTGCACCCCTAAAGGCTTGAGACGGGCTAGACTAATGAACAGACTTATGGTGCTGACACCCCGAGGGACACGTAGGTAAAGGACAAAAATGGCTGGAAGAAAAGAAACATTCTCGATATTTGTTTTGTTTTTTCCCCCACTGGCAAACACTTTGAAATTCATATTTAGTAAAAACATCAGAAACGTAACTGACCTTCAGTTAAATCAGATGGTGCATTTACAATATTATGCATAAAAACTTTAGAAAAGGCTTATCTGAAATTTAAAATGTCCAAATTCTGAGGTGCTGCAGAATATCCCAATACTAAGTGTGCCACAGGAGGGAAACAAAACGTGAACCACTTTTGATTTTCATCAAACGTAGTATGGATCAAAATCCCCTTGGGGCCAGAGGATGATGAAAGGTGCATGAGCAAAAAGGTTTTACAAGGTTAAATACCAGCCCCTTTGACTGTGCATCATGTGACTTTTTTATTAAAAGGGATCTTAACCCAAATAATAACTGCAAAATTGGGAAAATTTGGATGTGTGGGTAGAATTTGAAAATATGGGAAATGATCAGAAAAACAAAACCACATTGAAACTTTCCCCTTTGTTTTATCTGAACACCTTGACAGGGGCAGCTTTTTAATGCACTTTTCATCATCCTGTAACACCCACAAACTCTGGTCAAACACCTCTGTGAATTGGGAACCCATTCCATTTCATTTTATGGATCAAGGAGTTTCTATGCAACCAGCTCTGGCATGTTAAATGGAATGGCTGTCTATCTAATGAACCGGTTTTAAACACAAGTGTCCCCCAGGGCCATGCCATTTCCTCTTTTTTATTGTCTATTTATACCAATGAGATTATGTGCAACAATAACTGCCTCGTTCTTATTAAGCATGCGGACAACGCGGCCCAGGAGGCCTGTCTCACTCCACGTCAGTCGGCAGCAGAAAAAGACGATGTTACAGTACTGACAGATTGGTTTTGACTCTTGCCACCTCAGACAAAACCCAACAAAAAAACCCAACAAGATCTACTCCACGGTCCAAGAAGAACAGCTGGCCTCATTAATGTCCAGCTCCTCCCACGGCAAATTTCTTATAGCAGGCCAGCAAAGATGACCACATCCTTATTCTCATTGTAGGTGGACATTATTAAAACCAACATACAGTATCATTTGTACAGCAGCTCGGGGGATGCGATGTCAATAAAGACCCTCATTAACTGTCCTCAGCTTCAACACAGTGTCCTACTTTGGTCAGCTGCCTGTGAGGAGCTTGCAAAAATGGTCAATCAGGAGCCCAAAATAATTTGGCTGCCAATAACTCCCTGATCACCAGCTGGCTTGCACACTAAGACTTTTGCCTTCAGGGGGGGGCGGGAGAGGGTAGGAGGGGTCTGCATCCCTCGAGTGTAGGATGTGCTGCAATCACCATTTAGAAAGATTACCAATATAGTCGTATCACAGCTTGAAGACCCATGTGATGCAAAAGACTGAAACATTGATTTGCCATACAGGCCACTGCAAGCCAAGTGTATCTATTAGTATTTTCAATTAGTTTAATTTCTAGTTTTGCTCCATCTATGGCACATATCATTACAAATCATGAATCTATGCATCTCCATCTCTATTCACATTCAGGGGAGATTTAAGAAGCATGAAACATTCACGGTCAATCAATACTACATACTACATATACAGTTAAGAAGCATGATTTTACACAGTATACTGCATGTTTTATTCTCATGGTTGAGTCCAATCAATGTTATCTCTCTGAAAGTCAGAGACCAGAGAGCTATGACTCCAGGCTTTGATGTCTCAGACAATTACAGTAATCAAATAATAGTTGGGAGACTGATTTTGGACAGATTTGAGGTTTAATACGAAGACATTTTTTATCACATCTGAACTCTGAAGATCCCCCGCTGGCATTTTCACCATCACCTTCTACATCTTTCTCATTTCACTCCCTATAGGATTTTACATCTTGGCCAGATCACAGTCTTGAAGTGAATATTTGATAGATCTACCCTCGACCACAGGAATGAAGTAATTTTCCTTCAAATGTCTCTTTTAGATTGGATTTATTATCAGTCATTTACATCTAATATAGCCTGAGCTCTAACATCCAGTCATAAAACGCCATCAATTTAAACCCGGCAGTTCCACTCATACTTTTGGGGAGACAGACAGGGGTTCAGACTGTATAAATCTCAGATGTTGCCTGGCTGCAGTGACAAGCCCATCAGTAATGACCCAGTGAACAGTGTCCGGCAGTACAAAAGGCCATCGTTGGTGAAGACATCAGAAAGCAACATATTTCACGATACATCCCACTAATCAGAATGTGTTAGGTGCGTTTCTGGTTTATTTCTGTAGATACTGTCCACATCAGTGCATCAACATGGCCACAGTCTCTGCCTCTGACGTTAGGACATATATTACCACACAAAAAAAATGTACCAGATACTAAAAAAATAGTAGAGATTGAATAATATAATCCATACAGTGAAATATATGTGTTTTTTGAATATATATAAATATTTGCAGTGTTTCCGGGACACACAAGTCTTCTGATGTGGTCCCAGATTAATGTTGCTGCCTCATACCCTGTTGCCCAGCAAACTGAGGTGATCTGAATTACCTGAAGTAAAAAGGCACAATCGCTCCTTTCTTCTGTACAAGGCTGTTTGTACTTTTAAGATCTTTGTGTCTGATAAATACTCTTGCATGCTGCATACCTAAAGTAAGAGATAAAAATCTCCATGGCATTGTCTTTGTGATGGTAAAATGGTGTGCAGCCACAAAGTGTGCACGAGGGTGCAGCTGTGGTGTCTTTGTGTAGGGGGGGGGGGGATCTGGGTGGTTGTTGCAATGTCTTGTCATCCATTTAAGTTGTGCACATTCCCAACAGCCTTTGAAGTGCAAAGATTCGCAACATTTCACCAACAAACATATTGAAATGTTGCATTCATCCAGGCAATTAGACAACAATCAACAAAGTGTGAGTCAAATGCCAATGACAAAGGCATGGCTCATTTGCCAAAAGGTCAGACTGTGTCTCATCAGAGTCGCATTAAGGACCAGGTTGGACACAATTCCTTTTAACTGTAGCTACTGCACCTCTTTGAGAGACATTACTTGATTATTTCATAAATAATTAATGAGTTGTGATTGCAGCCAAAACGCCTGCACACCTTCCCATATCTCCGTATCACATAAATTTACCCGCGGGGGCAACTGTTCATTTAAAGTTCACGTGACAAACACTGTTGAAATAAATGAGTCTACTGTTCGAAAAAGGCGAGAGGGAATCCTGCAAGCGCACAGTCGTATCCAGCGAGGCATCCACACAAACCGCATTTTCTCATAACCCAATAACGAAAAACAGCATCGTGAATGTACAACGAGAAAATGAATTGTTCTATTCAAGACTATGTTAGACTGAAATACTTAGTTGGTAGGAGCGAATTCCCCACGTGCGCGCTGAAACAGCTGTGCGTAAAACCGTGACAGATTCATGTAAATCTAATAAAAATGTTCAAAATTTGCATTTCGACGAAAAGAAAAATAAAGAACTGCATTGTACTGAGTGTGTGTGTGTGTGAAAATAACCTGTTCTCTAAAACCTTTATGATATATACACAATGCAGCGTTGTTGTAAAACTGAAACTCACGCTGCTGTTGTGTCCGGACCAGTGCACCATCGCTTGGTTGTGTGCAGAGTCTCCCGACAGAGCAAAAGTAGAAGTGTCCAGGTGCGGCTCACTTTGCCTCGGGTTAGACCCTCTGGCATCCTCCCCAGTGCGCCGGTACTCGGCTCTGGAGTTGGAAACTCCTTGGACAGTCTCCACAAACCTCTCTCTTGACTGAGCTTCTCCACTTGCACTCCTATCCACATTTTCGGTGTATGTTGTCCCCACGCTCCTTTTTGCCATCTTTCTTGTGTCAGGGAATGTGTTTTCTAACATTATATTCGCCGTAGGTCGCCTTTGGTTGTCCTCGGAAATGTCGCCATACTCTTTAACGGGTATTTTGAGACGGTTTTGATTGTTTGGTGTCGTTTTGATGCCGATCGGTGCCTGATTTCCAAGTCCACTCTGTGTTTCGTTCCCCACTTCCTTCCCATTGTTCGGTTTCAAAGCACCGGCTGCTTCCGTTTCAAAAGCGCTTAAAACTTTTACGCTATTGTCGACTTTGAGCGAGACTTTGACCTCCGTTGATTTTCGGATCACACGTGCCTCCAGCGGCGTCACCTGCAGGCGATAAAATCTGTCGTTTGTTCTGGGGGAACTTATTTCCGCTTGAGCCACACACTTGGGGTGAAAGGGGTACAGCAAAACGAAATTCAAAAGAGAAAAACTCAAAAATAACCACAGTGCCATTGTGATCTTCCAGAGTAATAGCCTATCAGTGGGGAGGGGGAAAAAAAGATGCGGCTTAGCTATCAAACTTCAAAAATATTCAAGGTATCATCTTTACGAGCAAGAAGCCATTCGGCAGACCCGCTCACGTCCAGGAATTTGTCAAAGTGAGGGACCAGTTTGGGGAGGCGCTGCGCATCAGGCAAACGCGCCGATGGAGAGTGAGAGCAGGAACGGGTTGAGTTCATCGTTCACGAGGATGTGTTGGGGAAAAACGGCGTTAAAATACTGAAATATCCCGAAATAATTTAGAAATTATTCCACGATTTTATTTTCGTCTGGGAAGGCGGTTTTTTTTATTTAGTCTATTTATGTAAGCCTATAAAAGTTATCCAAAGCAGCACTTGATTGACTCTGAGGTTGACAGCAAAAGTAATTTGTGCTTTGCAGAACAGAGTTATGTTCACGTTGTGGCAACATTTTGCATCTGAAACGATAGGGGGGGGGGGGACATCATTTGCTTGCATCAATCAACACCGGATTCACCTGTCAACTGTGTGCACGCGCGTGCGCATGTGCGAGAGTACATGTTGGGCAAATTCAGTTGGACTTCCTGATAAAGATCCAGAGGTGTTACTGATATCGTTTTGATGTGCAGAGCTGCAGAGGCGCCGGGGTTTCTGCTGTGCCTGTATCTCTGGTGACACTGTAAGACTTTTTCTTTAATTAGGCCACTAATACAATGCGCCTCAGGACTTCTACTGCACAACAGCCCAAGAAACAAGAAAAGCTTTGAAGTCATACTATGATATGTTTGCTGTCATCTCCGTGACTTGTAGTGCCACACAGGCAACAAGCCGCCAGCAACTCTGTTTTCATCGCTGCACCTTCACATTTTGTATTAGTCATTCATTTTTACAATGCACATTTGAAAAATTGAGCCTTCTTCAAATCAATATGCTATTTGAAAGGTATTAGTTTCGATTAGTGAAGCCAAATGAATCCTGAAAGACAACTCCTATTTCCTGCTGACCGAGCTCTCTGGCAGTTGTTGCAGATATTGTATGTCGATTTTGTTAAAAAAAAACATTCTTTTTTGACTTGGAAAACTTTATGACGTCTAGTGATAAGGAGCTAAAACACAAGTTAGATACGTTTGCATCAGCTGCCAGACAGATGCTCAAAGGAGAACCATAATAGAAGGATTTCCATCTTCTTCAAGGACAACAAGCACGTCTTTGGATCACAAGAACAGGAAAAACAATTTAACCAGATAGGTAATGTGAGGGCAGATGCTACATATGTTCTGAGATAAAGTGAGAGCAATTACTCCTTTCTGTCATGGTTAAACCAATCCAGGACCCGAAGACACTCAGCACAAACCTCCACACTTGCATGAACATGTCAAGTAGTTCTGAGTCTGATCGTTGGATATGAGACAAACTGGAAAAGTGAAGAGGGGAGTATTACTGTGCTGCCAGCTGTCCTGTCTTACTCTTTATTTGATAGTGAACACAACATCTGAAAACAGGTAAAACTATATTTCAGAATTCATATTTAGGATTGCAGCTTGTTACTGTATTGCAGAATGAATTCATCAAAATCATACACCTATTGAGCTGTAAAACACAGTGTAGTGGGGGGGGGGGTAAGAAAATCACCGTCCTTGAAAGCTGTACAGCAAGAACCGAGCACAAAACAATGCACTGGAAGGACTGACATTGACATGAGTTCATTGCTGAGACCAGCTCCTTCTGATCTTGCACACGTTGACAGGCAGTGCAGTAAAAACCACAATCAGACAGCGAGCCAGTAGTGCCACCCTCCTCAGAGGGCTCACTTGTTGGTCTCTGTTTTTTGGCACGGCTGTACAAACAAATTGAGAATCATACAAGTGAGGGCTCCGGGCAGCAGGTGCTACTGTTGCAACTCCGACCGCACGCCAGACAGCGCACTCTCTCTACAGGCCATTCCCGCCAGAACGCCTCTGCAGTGAGGGGGTAATTGGACTGATCACACTCTGTTTACCCATTATGCTTCTAAAATGAAGTGGGTTGTTCCCAAACACACTGTGACAGGTTAGGGAGGGAGGAGGAGCCTCTTCCATCAATGACACATCTTTTAATCGGTGCTAACCTTGGGCCGGGAGAGCACTGTACGGATTTCAGCGTGTTTGTGTCTTTGTGCTTGTGCATGTGTGGGTGTGAGAGAGAGAGAGAGAGAAAAAAGACACAAGCGTTTATGTGAAGAAATATCTGGGGGGAGAGTTTTAATGTGTGTGTGTGTGTGTGTGTGTGTGTGTGTGTGTGTGTGTGTGTGTGTGTGTGTGTGTGCGTGTCTGTGCCCCACATCCTGCGTGTGCTTAAACTATGACAAGGAATATTGCATATCTTCCTGGGTGGAGAACATCTCTGATTCTGCATAAATCTGAGCCACATTGAAAGAGAATAGAGAAAAAGAGAGATGAGAAGACGAGACTGAAAACTGTGTACATCGGTGTAGCTCGTTCAATTTTATGTGCTCTCCTCCCCAGTGTAGATCATTAGCGAGATTATCAGATGTAATCATCTCATTTTGGTGGCGCATAACTCAGACAGTTCCTGCAAACGGCACCGTCCTCTCCTGTTTCTACTGAAGACAGGGAACAGACTCTAAAGCTTTCAGGACAAAATCCCATTTGTGCATCCACTGTCTGCATCCCAAGCTTGTTAGTTCCAACACTTCAGTGATCCCGATGGAGCGGACGCATAGGCAGTAGAAGGAACCATAATGGCCATCACCCAGACAGCTCACACTCGCATGCAGGAGATGAACAGCAAGGTGCACTCCCCACTCGGCTATTCCCATGCTATTAAAACGAGAAACTTTCCTTTATTGCAGATGGCAAAACATTTATTTCGTACCTCCTTCATCGTCAAGATGAAATAAAGGCATTTTAAAATCACAGTGGGAGGAGTAGTTTAGGACGGTTTTGCCATTGCAATAAACCGGCCTAAACTGAAAATACAACTGTCCTCATTGGTGGATCACTGTATTACTATTATCTCTTTGATATCTTTGTTCTTGAGCCTTTCTCTGTACACGATGAGCACATGGAAGAGCCTGCCAAGATATCAATGCAATTGACTTGATCTCCCACAGACGTAGCTCATCTTTGACACACAGCAGTAATGTATCAGTTCGCAGGATTTTCTCAGATGTGCTGGGTCAGTTATAGTTTTTGTCTCTTCATCTTTAACATGATCCATATCATGTACATATTTTCCAGTTGATTAAAACTTGGATTGTTTGAGTTTAGGCATGGTGTATGATTAACATTGTACCCAAATTAACTACTGGGATCTGGGAGATTAGTATTAGTAATATTATAGCAATATTGGTAAGATGGGGCAACAATACAAGCGGTCAGATGATCACAGAGGTTGTAAGCCACCAGTTCAGGTATATATACCATTATAGATACCTGAACACCAATATATATATATGTATACCATTCTTTGGAAATTACATAAAAAGTGAGCACAGACACAGAGAATGTCCCTGATTGCAAACCCGCCTCCTATAATTTACATTCATATATAACTAATTGGGCAACAGCAAAAATGTTTTGTCAGAAATGTGATGCCACCAGAATTAAAATGTTCTATCATAATGAGGACATTATGTAAATGAATGTATTTGCAAAGTCATGAAATGTTGATAGCGTAATCAGTAAAATATGCATTGACAAGGTTTTTAATTTGTTTTCCCTTCAATGCGAACTCCGCTCTTATAATACAATGTCCACTATTAGCAATTAAGCATGCTGTTTAGGCCCTCACAGTACTTGGTTAAGGTTAGGGAAAGACTGTGGTCTTGGTTAAATATACTTTACTTTAACATTTAACTGAAACCACAGTGCTTCCCTAACCAAAGTGCTTTGCATGATGCAAACCGCAGTCTTCAGTGTCAACATCTTTTGCCTTGTTTGTCCTCCATCCACCTCGAACACCTTCCTATGACTTGTATGCAGTACATAACTGTAGCACTTCCCACGTTATAATTTGTCTTTGACAGGGAACCAGTGCTAATTTCATCAATGAAAGCTATGACAAAAAATATTTGTTGACGACTTTGTTTTCATGGCAAAACAAGACTAAAACATGTATGAAATGTAATATGTCTTTTGTCAATGAATAAAAACGTGAAAGACGGATGAATGGAGAAATTAACAAATTGGCCTCATTCAACAACTTGCATGCATCTGTGAAATTACACTCTGTAACACCGACTACTGATTATTACTGATAACACTGATTACTGAAACAGTTTCTTATGAATAACATTCAGAAGTTGGTAGCTGCTTGACCTAAACAGTGCCTTCTCAGCTAACCTTGCAATAGACGACAGCAACACACGTAACCATGGTGACGGTACACAACAACGTTGGCGGCACCTATAGGCTCATAATGCTTAAATGCTAGACAAAAGTGACACTACTTCATTTGTGAAAACTACTTCATTTTTCTTCCCAAATAAGCTTAAAAAATCAACACTGAGGTTTGTTTCAAACCCGATCATCTGACTTATTTTTAGCAATGTCAAGTCATGTTTGATTAATTTCAACAATTAACTTAATGAATACAACGTTGTTATTAACATTAGAACTGACGGCAAAAACTTCAAAAATAACATTCACATTGTAAATAAACAGAATGATCCTTTAACAAGGGGATAGCACTCGATTCTCCTTCACAGAGTTGGGAGTTTGTTTCTATACAGTAGTGAGTTTGCATGATCTCTTAGTGCTACTCCCACATGCAAGTTGGGAGAAAGTCATGCTCGAAATGTACATAGCTAGGCAGTAATGTGTATGACTATGTGTCTGTCAACCATGTGATGGACTGACAGCCTTCGCGGGCTGGTTTACTGTCTTGTGCCAAGGGTGTGATGGGAAAGGCAGAAAACCCTGAGTTAATCAATGGATTAATTCTTTCTTCTATTTAACTACTTCTGAGAGAATACGTGCATGGACATAATGTGTCTCCAGGTAATGTTTTTGCTCTAATATGTAACCACACTCTGGCCAACAATTATGACCAACAGATATCATCGCACAATTATAAAGCCGGTCTGTTAATTTCTAATGAACATGTTTGTTTATTGCCACTGGAGAGCAAACACCATCTGTTGTCAAACTGAAATTCTTTGACCCACTTTGAAAATACCAGATCTGTCTCTTAAAGAGAAATACCATCAATGTTATGCAGATAGGCAGTTTGACTCGCATAAATGAACAAGTCTTCTAAATCTTAGCCCAGTTGTTAGCATAGCCACTTCCTGTGGCTGTCTTTTTCCCCCCTCTCCCTAGTGAGACGTCCATGCTGAAGACACTCATGTTCACGTTTCATCTACTGAATGGAACTTATTTTTAATGTCAGACAGACCGAGGACGGGAGAATCAGTTCAAATCTGCAAAGCCATACTTATGTATAATGAAGCCTTCCGTATAAAGTGAAGCTATACTCATGCATAATTGTTGAGAATTGGTGGGGAGAAACAAGGTAACTAGGTTCATCTAAAGTAAAGTCGTAAAGTAAAAGTAAAACATCCTGCTTTTTTTTCTAAAATCACTTGGTACTGTGCAGTAGGGGTGCAGTTCATTTGCAGTTTATATAAAACTGTTAAGGAAAACATTTCCTGAACGTACAAAGTGACCTCTGTTTTCTGTGGAACAGTTTCAGTAAGACACCATGATGTGGACACAATCTTGATTATCTGGGTTCTAGCTTTAGGGCATCTTTATGTTCATGTCTGCTGAGAATGTCAAACCATGTTGTGGAAGTAATATATGCACGCATAGATGTAAAAATCAAGTAGTATTCTTATTAAAGTTAGTTCCAGTAGGATTGGATGAATTGAACAGGAATAGATTAGATTAGAAGAGTGATAAAAAACCAGAATGACACAGAGTTCATCCAAATCCCTTCTCACCTTGTTAGCATTAGTATGATGCTGAGGCAGATTTATAGCAGTATAACATGGCAAATTAAAAGGAACCAGTACGTGTCCGGAATGAGAACTGATAGAAAAACAACCCCATCGTTTCCATCTTCCCTGCTCCAACATCATAAACAATCAGTTTACTGTCGTGTTATATTTTATGCTGACAAGAAAGAAGCCAGAGGAAAGAAACGTCTTCCCCACTATGGATTTTGTCCCACATTTACACCTCGGCTGTGTGGCCTGACTGGGACTTTCAGTGGGTTTCCTTTGGGCTTTCCTCACAGACTGAAAAGAAAGTCGATACTGCTTAAAACCCCTCGGCAACTTTTCAGAGATTTTTTAAATGAGCACTTTAGAACTTGGCCAAAGGTGATGGTGTTTTCTGCTCCCTTACTTTTTTGGGTTTATTGGCAGGCAATTGCTTACCACC